>APFE030609809.1:0-14111 GCA_000404065.3 Pinus taeda
TTACTTCCTTGAGCTTATTAAATGTTTTTGTCCGATTCCTTTGTCCACCTGAAGGCTCCTTCGTAAAAACTATTAATGGTGCGCTTAGTTAAGAGAAGCCTTTGACAAATCATCAATAGTAGCTACAAATTCTTAGGTGTTGGCCAGCCCAATATTGCCTGAATCTTCTCTTGATGTACATGTACTCCTCTTGTGCTAATTATGTGTCCCAAATAGAGAATCTTCGTCATCACAAATTCGCATTTTGTTGCCTCGGCATAGAGTGATTGTTGTTGCATTATGCTCAAAATTTCATCCAAGTGCACCAAGTGATCCTCGCACGTCCTGTTGTATATGAGAAGGTTTTCAAGAAATAATAGTAATAATTTCCTCAACTACTTGTTAAAGATGCTATTCATGCAAGATTGCAATGTGGTGGGAGTATAGTTAGACCAAATGGCATGACCAAAAACTCTAACTGTCCATAGTGGCATCAGAATGTTGTCTTCAGCACGTCTTGCTCTCAAACCCGAATTTGATGATATCCTAATCGTAGGTCAATCTTTGAAAAGTAAACTACTACATGTAACGCATCCAATATCACATCGATCCGAGGAATAGGATACCCGTTCTTGATAGTCTTCTTGTTGAGAGCCCGGTAGTCAATACACATCCTCCATGTTCCATCCTTCTTTTTAACTAGGACAACTGGCGAAGTGAATGGACTTGAGCTGGGACTAATGTGGCCCATCACTACCAATTCTTGGATGTCAATATGGTGTAGTGATTACGAGTTTGGCCCCTATTGCATTCAAATTGTCAAAGTTCCAATGAAACGGAAGTGCCAACTTTTTCAACAAGGATCAAATCACATATCAGCAGTTTGCGTGTCATGGTCATCCCATTCTGAAAGTTATGTATTGTAAATGATCTTAGTAAAACCTTGAATCTATGTAACAGCCTAAGTAAGCCTATAATTTGATGACTAATTCCATCCTAGGAGGTTTTTTAACCTCATTGATTTTCTATATTTTACGACATGCCCAACCAAAAGAGCTTTTTCTCTCTGGATTAAACCCCCAAAGCTAGGGTGAAATTTATTATCGAATGATCAGGTGAGTCCTAGTGTTTTAGTCAAGTTTGATATAAAAGTGGTTTGGGAATAATTTAATCTCATTGGCTTAATTATTTTATTACAAATCACTTAGTTTACTAGATCATATTGAGTCACAGGTGGGTTGTGTCTTGAGGGTCTAAGAAAAATATGTATTCCCTCTTAAAGTCTTGTAAATAAAAAATCATACGTATTAGAGGGTTGAAAAAATAATTAATCCCCTCATGTGTAAATTAATTAATTTTTCTGGCAAAATAAAGTTAAATCCTAAGCTAGACAATTAATTAATTAAAGTCAAGTTAAATTGTCTTAGAAAAATAAATTCTCCAAATGGAAAAACTCGTGGGCCTTAAAAGAATCAATTTTTAAAGGTCCTCCACCAAGAGTATATTGTCTTTTTCAAGAAAATTTGGACCCTTGGACCTTGGTGGTTAAGTCAAAATCAAATTTTGAGGAAATTAGCTCTAAATAATTAATTTTGAGCTAATTAAAATGGAATTAAATGATAAATTCGAAAATTCCTCAAAAATTAAAAAAATCAAGGACCAAGATTAAAAGATCTTGAAATGTTTATCCCCCGATCGAGGTGAAAACGGCGGGGAAGAGGGTGATTAGTGTGATGGCAGGGAGGGGCTATGATAAGCCACCTTGCACACAGAGATTACTGCAGGTGGACAGGACGATTAACAGACCAGGCATAATAGTAAAGAGCAGCGGAGAGGGAACTATGAAGGCCAGAGATGGTGCAAGAGACGGTGCTCCAGTGACAGGACAAGGGTCAGCTGGCACAGAGGTAAGCCGAAGAGGAGTGGGTGATTATGGCAAATGCAGGCGACAGAGGGAGGCGGTGCAGCAGCACAAGGAAGGGCGGCGAGAGAAAGGAATTGGATACGGGAGGAGGCATAAGGATAGGAATGCAGTTAATGCCCTTGGTGAGAGCGACGACAAGAGTAGGGATTTGGAAACCAGAGCTAGATATAAAGCAGAGAGGAGACAGCAGAGGGGTCGTCCTCCCGTCCCTAGAAAAATTAAGTGTAAGGCAGCAGAGAGAAGAATGAGGAAGGAAGTGAATGTTACAAGCAGAGGAGGAAGCGCTTCGGGAAAGGAAGGAAATACGGTCGATTCCTGGGAAGAAATGGAACAGAACCAGGTGGGCATGGAGGAGGCGCATAACCCAGAACAGGGCAGTAAAATGCAGACGAGGAGAAGCGGAATGGGAAAAGGGAGGCCTCCAGAGGACAGGCTACCAGAAGAGGTAGGAATTCGAGAGAAGAAAGCCAGAGGGCGAGGAGAGGAAGGCGGCCTTGGAGCCCCCTCAGGCATAACTAGTCAAGGAGGTAAGGTAAAGGAAGGCAACAAAGTTGGCACAGGACGGGGAAGGGGCCGTAGAGGCAGAGGGAGAGGACGTCAGGCAGGAAACCAAGAGCGGAGCTCCCCTCCACCGGCAAGAAAAAGACGTGGTAGGAAGACGTTGAAGTGTCAGGTCCAGTATGCGGGCAGGGCGTATAGTGAAGAAACGAATGCGGATATTCGGAAGATAATCCAGCAGTTGGAGGAAGAGGCTACACAGGAGCAGTCGGAGCCCGAAATGGAAGACTGGGAGTATCTGCTGTCGGACCCAGGAAACACCAGAGGACGCATGTCTCTGTACAAGCAGGCTCTCCATGTGTATTGGGTAATGAAAAGGCTACTGGCAAAAGCTATGGAACAGGTAGCCATGGAGATGGCAGAACTGGCCCAGGGCATCCCAAACCTGAAGAAAGAGATGAAGAACCTCCAGATAACCCTTCTTATGCAGGATAGTAAGCTCGACGAGATACAACAACAGCTAAAGAAGCTCGTTCCTGGAGCAAAGGAGGAAGATAACCAGTCAGGCGCCATGGCAGACTGATTTTTCAAGTTATGTATAAAGTCCCCATAGTTAGGATGCTGAGAGCTTGCTCTCCTTTTGTTATATTTTATGATGCAGATAGGAAACAGTGATAGCCTCTTTGAATGTTTAGTATATTTAACATGGACAAATAGACTAAGTATTTTTTGTTTCTGGATGCCATTTAAAAACCTAAGGTGACCAACAGACCCGGTTTCCCTTCGGGGCGGGTTGAGGCCACTGCATGTATGTACAGGCTTTAACCCGAATTAATACAAATGGTACCATGTTAGCTTACAAAAAAAAACATTTACTTAATCTTATTTTTTGAATATTCTTGAAAAAGCTCTATATAATTATATGTTATAGCATTAATATTAGAGAGTAAAATCAGCTATATAATTCATTGTTATTTTATACTCACATTGACTTGATAATCTTTATTATTTTTCATAGACTAAAATATATAATTATTAAAGATGTAATGTTATAATAATATTTATTAAAATTTGTTCTATGAAAAGATGTCTAATTATAATCTCGTGTATATAGTTTATTAAATATTCTATATCATTATTAATAAATATATAATTTAACATATACATTAATGAAATAAATAAACTTTTGTATAATATATGCCTGCACCATTATCAATAAAAATTAAATTATTATTAGATATAATAAAACATGCTCGTAATAAGGTAATTTCACTGGTTTATTAACATAAAACCAAATATCAAAACTTATCATATTAAATTCTATTCAAATTCAAAAGCAATAATCTACTTAAAATGTAAACAATCTGCAAAAGGAGAAAAGTCCTTACTCTTAACACTCATTCCATGACCAAAGATATAAAGTGTCACTAAAGATAGTAAGCTTGAAGCAATAAAATTCACATAAACTAAAAGAAAGTTTGGGTGGGCCTTTTCTTAAGGCCAGTGGATTGATTCCCACGGACTAAACACATTAATGAAATGCTTCACACTGATTTTTTTGGGTTTGCTAAGGCGCAAGCAAAAGAACGATGGGAAATAAAGCAAGTGTAAGCAAGTGTCTTGCTGTGGGAAATGCTTGAGATTGGTTCATTTATTCCTTGCCTTCCTTGTGTGAAAGGTGAACGAGGGATACAGTAGCTAAGTTGAATGATATCAAAAAGACATTGAAGGGTTGTGATTAACGTAATTAGATACGAGTCAGTTGTGTGGCTGCATAGTAACCAATGTGAGTTGACAATCACTAGACATTAGTTCTAGTAGCCTTCATGTCCATTACCTTATTCTCCACACACGAGTGATGCCAATCCTTGGCATGCTTTTTAGGAAAAATATGTCGAGTTAGTAAGCATTTGATTGGTAAAGTATGTCAAGTTAGTAAGCATTTGATATGATGCTTGTGATCACCTAGGTTTCCACTTACCAAGAGCGATTGTAGATTGATAACAAGATGCAATCCTTCAATCAAACGAATGGACAAAGAAGGTGGATTGATAACAACAAACTAGTTTTATATGCAGTTTTTACACATCCTTCAAACATGTGGCAACTATTCATTGGATGTCGATAGACAATGAAAACCACTAGGAGAATTCTCCCTTAAAAGAACACCTTCAACGTAATTAAATGCATTTTGAAGAGCCAACATTAACACAATAAATAGTAAATGTACAAATTAGTTTAATTGTTACTTTAATTTCATGTCAACTACAAGTTGCATACTTTCAGTTTGCAAGGTCTATCCTAAGGGCCTTGAAGAAAGCTAATATTATCTCCTCAATCATGTTAAAGATTGATGAACATTTGATATCATGTGTGTATAATTTAGTTCCCTTCATTTTGAAAAGCAATATTAACCACATCAGATTTAAGCTTGCACAATCTAGTAATTAAAGGCATTTTGAAGAGTCAACGATAATACAAAAAATAAGAAATGCACAAATTAGTTTAATTGCCACTTTAAATTCATGTCAACTACATCTTGCATACTTCCAATTTGTAAGGTCTATCCCGAAGGCCTTAAAGAAAGCTAATAATGTATCCTCAATCATGCCAAAGCTTGATGAAAATTTGATATCATGTGTGTATAGTCTAGATCTTGCATTACTATAGGCATGTATGTCTTACATTGAACAAGTCACCAGAAACTTAATTTTATATTTCAGTTGAGTACAAATGTATTAAGGATAGGTTCATTTTAATAAAAAAAGGTCTGAGCGTGCGCATGAGGAGCAACGACTGACACAGTGAGCTACTGTGCACAGCAACATCGCCATGGCCCCAAGAGGGGGCCCTGATCATGACCCTCCCCTTCTACCTGAGCTATCTACGTTTTGGAAACTAGTAGTTGCATGCACTAAACGACCAGCAAAGGAAAACCAATAGAAGTTTGTCAAAAGAATGGAAACCATCCCCACAGTAGCTCTGGCGAAGGAAGAACCCTGTAAATCGGCTCTGAACCTAGCAAAACGAGGGCTTATTGGGCAGTTCACTGGGATATGGCCCTCGCCTAAAGTTGTAGATGCCTGGGTGCAAAGGAACTGATGACCTCTTGTCAAGGAAGGAATCAAAATCCATTTCGTCGGCAAATGCTTCTTCGTCTTCATATTTGAATCGATAGAGGATAGGAATCTTATATTCATAAATGACCTGTATTTCATGGGCCCTCAGGTTTTGTACCTGAACCAATGGACTCTGGATTTCGATTCGATTCAGGATGTGCCCTTGGTTGTCCTTGTCTAGGTGTGCTTGCCTCATTTACCTCTGCAGTGCTGGAACCCCAAATCCTTAGAAACCATAGGCAATAAACTCGGCAAATACATCGATCGAGCAGAAAGGAGGGATCAGTACTCCTGCATGAGAATTTGTGTAGAAGTTGACCTAGAGGAAGGCTTCCCTGAAGCTATAAAGCTCACGATGGCTGATTGGTCTCACATTCAAGTGTTAGATTACGAGAAACTCCCATTTAATGGCTATGAGCACTTTTCCAGGCATTGTAAAAGGAAATTAGAGGAGGGGGCTGAGAACTTGAAAGGAGAACAATGGACTCAGGTCCAGAAATCAACATCAGCTAAGAAGAACATTAGAACCAAAGGGAAAGGAGTGTCCACGGGGAGCGGTGCCCCACCCATAGCAGAAGGGGAGGGGAGCACAGTCCCTCCAAGAGCAGACATATCCACCAATCCCTTTGAAATACTCAATACACCAGAAAAACTCCTAGACCCAACAGATGAAGAGGTCGAATAGCGGGCCATTACTATGGAAGAAGATAAAAGACAGGAGGAAATAGGCCCTCTCCAAACTGGAACCCCAAGAGGTTTCCGTAGCCCCACATCCTATGCAGAGATGACAAGGAAGAAGACTCCAGAGATTTATGGATCCTTGGAAGATGAGACAACCGAGAGGTCTTCGAAAATAGTTGGGAGGAAATATCACAGAGAGGCAAGAGAAGAAGAGGCGGAGAGACAAAAAATGCAAGGCAGCCAGCCCATGATTGAGATGTCCATCGGCAGGAATACTAGAACCAGGCCTCCCAAGGGAGGGACTTCCCCCCCCTCTGCTAATAAATAATGCGATTAGTCTCTTAGAACTGCAGAGGTCTGGGGAATCCATTACAAGCTGAAGCAGTGAATAACCTTCTGAAAGAAGAATTTCCCAAGATCCTCATGCTCCAAGAGACTAAAATAGAAGGGGATGCCCTTCTTGATACCAACAAAGTAAAATGGAAAACAAAAGCCGACAAAGTAGTAAGTGCAAGGGGTACATGCGGTGGGCTTGCCACCCTCTAGGAGGAAGACAAATTTCAACTTGAGAGCTCCTTCCAAACGCAACATTGGATTTACACTGAATTTTGGCACCATAAGATTACCTTTGCACTCTTTAATATTTACGTCCCTGTCCTCTATGCAGAAAAGAAAGACTGTTGGCAAACCCTGTCTGATTTCCTTGGCATTTATTCCCCCAAGAATATAATTCTAGTAGGAGACTACAATCTAATCTTTGACCCAAAGGAAAAAAGAGGAGGAATCAACATCAGGGACCACTTCCTTCCCTTCGTGGAAGATCTGATTCAATAATGGGATTTACTGGACTTTAAGCCAAAAACAGGGCTCTATACTTGGTCAAACAACAAGTTGGGGCGGAGCACATATCAGCCCGATTGGATAGATTTATACTTCAGAGCACCTTCCTCTCCAAAAAGAAGATCATCTCCACCAAAATTCTGCCAAAGTTGAGTTTAGATCATAAACCCATTCTTTTGATGTTTGAAGAAGAAGAAAATTCGGGGCCCATCCCCTTCTGGTTTTGCCCTCTATGGTCATACAGGAAAGGGTTTATGGACACAGTTAAGAAGGCATGGTCCACCCCTGTTCTTGGATCGCCCAACTATGTGTGGGAACAAAAGCTAAAGGCCACCAACACAGCCTTGAAAGAATGGATAAAAAATCCCTCAGACTCCCCCACTACGTATAGAAAGCAGAACATCAAGCAGCTGCTCGATTTGCAAATGGACATGGAGTTGCAAGACATCACCTGCTCAGAAATTCAGAATGAGCAAGAACTCCAACTCAACACTCTTCGCTCATTCAGAGAGGAGGAAGAATCCTTGAGGCTCAAATCGTGTAATCTCTGGCTTGTGTCTGGAGACAAAAATTCAATCTTCTTCCACAAGAAAATCCGAACTTGAATTTCTAGAAACCACATTGATGAAATCACCTCATCGGATCGGGTTGTCCTGAAAGGCACAACTCTGTTAAAAGAGGCTGTAATCTCTCATTTCCAACAGCTATACAAAGAAGAAGGTGCGGATGATGATGAGGAATCACAAGACTTCCTCACTCACGTTCCAAGACTAGTTAACGAGGAGGATAACTCAAGACTCCTGAAGCCCTTCACTGAAGACGAAATCAACAATGTCATCTGGAAGATGGAACCAGACAAAGATCCAAGAATTGATGGGTTCTCCATTCATTTCTATAGAATCTGTTGGGACACCATCAAGGCTGATTTGTTTCGAATGATCAAAGGCTTCCTCCAAAAAGCCAAAGTGGGAGGAAGCACAAAATCCACTTTCCTAGAGCTAATCCCAAAAGAAGCGAACCCGGTGGCGTTTGATCGCTTTAGGCCAATCTTGCTATGTAATGCGTCCTACAAAATTCTCACCAAGTTACTTGCAAATAGAATAAAGCCACTGCTGGAAAAACTCATCTCTCCCAATAGGAGAGCCTTGGATAGCTCCTTTAGTAAATGGTAGGTCGGCTAACTACTTCAAAGCCTCGAGGGGCATAAGGCAAGGCTGCCCACTATCCCCCTTCCTGTACATTTTTATGGTAGATTCCCTAAGCCGAAATATGACAGTAGAGAAGTTAAATGGGACACTTCCAGGCATCACGGTGATAAAAGGAACACTACCAATAAACCATGCCTTGTTCGCCGATGACTCTCTCCTTATGGGAGGTGCCCCCATTAAAATAGCAAGGGCTTTCAACAATGTTATCCAAAGCTTCTGCAGAGTTTCCAGAGCTCTGGCAAATAGTAGGAAAAGCGTCGTGTATGGCTGCGCGGTAGGTCAGCAAACTATTCTTCGGATTTCTCAAGCCCTGGGCTTCACAGGCTATGCCTCTTGGGACAAACTCAAGTACCTAGGCCTGCCTTTAACATTGGGAACCAGTGAGGCCCCTCATTGGATGGAAATTATCAACAAAATCAAGGCAAAAATGACTGCGTGGGGTGGCCAGTGGCTTTCCTCAACCGAGAAGCTTATCCTTGTAAAATCTGTTCTCTCCTCCCTTCCAATCTCTCAGGGTTCTTTTCTTTTAGCTCCAAAAATGATCATCGAACAACTATCTAAGCTGATTCGAAATTTCATGTGGCAAGGAGGAAAGGGGAATAAAAAAAAAATTCACCTAGTAAGCTGGGACATTGTGAAAAGGCCTCTATCGGAATGTGGTCTTCAGGTAAGAGACCTTAGATTGGCCAATTTGGCTTTGGGAGGAAAGATTCTATGGAAAATCTTTTCAAATGAACGACATCCTGTAAGTCAAGTTCTAATTAAAAAGTATTTGCATTGGTTCTCTATGAATAATATGGATGAAAAAGCTTCTTGCAAAGGAACCACTCTATGGAAGCTATGCAGCCAAGGCTAGGAGTTCTTTAAAGACCACCTCTACAGAATCCCTGGAATGGAAAAAGAATTGGGTTGTGGGAAGACAAGATCATGGGCCTTCAACCCCTAACATTTTCCCCTGAAATTGCAGATTTGAGTGACTGGCTTATTCAGAATGGCATCCACAAGCTGGCTGATATTTCCTCTTGGGATTCCGGTGGGAATTGGAGTGACTGGGCTTTCCATCACCTCCCTGACAGGCTGCTTCCTCAACTTCACCTCTTTCTAGCTGCGATCTTAGGTCTGGCTCCTATGCACCTCCATTCAAGGGACAAGTGGGGTTGGGGAAGACTGGAGCTTACTCAACATCACATGGATTTGTAGCTCTCCAAGATCATCATCCATAGATACACTCTCCTTTGCTTTGGAAGCATGTATGGGACCCCTTTGGCCTCCCAAAGATTAACTTCTTCTGCTGGATTCTCATGCACAGAAGGGTCCTCACTGGAGATAACTTAGTGAAACGTGGAATTATAGGACCTCATAGATGCCCTCTCTGCTACTTGGCTCAAGAAATGATTGAACATCTATTCATTGACTGCCCCTTTACTCAAGAAGTATGGTCGCAAGCAATACTCGGGCTCAATGCTCAAACATCAGTGCAACTCTCAGTGGTTAGTCTATTTGCCTCTTGGAAATAGCGCTCCCCTCACATGTTGAAGAGAAAAACAATGTGGGCCAAAATCTGGTATGCAGTCCCAAAATACATCTGCTGGGAAGTGTGGTTAGATAGGAATGAAGCCATCTTCAATAATATATTACAATCTCCCAATGTAGTGGTTGTCAAAGCCAAAGCACTACTGTTGGAAACTTATGAGAATCAGCCTCATAAGCCAGACAATGTGCTCCTCCCTGAAGAGATCAGCTAGCTCAATGAGTCCCTGAGGCATGCCAGCAATAAAAAGAACCCCTTTTTGTCTTGCCCCAATCCAGAGTGGCGGCTTCGGATCTCTGAATTGGAATTTCAAAATTTGTGGAAAAATCAGGGCAAAGTTATGATATTCTTCAACGGAGCCTCCAAAGGAAACCTAGGGATATTAGGAGCAGGGGGTGTAATCTACTTCCGGGATGGGCACAAAAGAGACAGCTTCAGCTGTGCCCTAGGGCAGAGCACTAATAACTAGGCAGAGATTCTAGGACTGCTCAAATCATGCTAGCTTGCCCAGGGGAACAGAGGAATAAACCTTCAAGTCTTCGAGGATTCGGAAATCCTGATAAAAATCCTAAACAGAGGTGATCATCTCAATAACTCAGCGCTCAACAAGATCCTTGAGAGACTAAGGAAAGTGTTGTAGAACTTCGCTACTAGTTCATTCTACCACATCCTCTGAAGTCTAAACAAGGAAGCTGACACAAGGGCAAACATGGGATGCCTCTTAGCCCAAGGAGCCCTATCAAAGAATGATGAAGCACCAAAATGGCATCCTATTCCTTAATACAAAAGTCCAAGATATGCAAGAACAGGCATTGGTGGCAATGATTCCTTGTTTCTCCCTTCATACGCAAAGATTTAGCCTCCATGATTGCCCAAATCCGGTGCAGGCATCACTCAATCGACCTACACCTTAACGTTGATGAATGCACTGCCTTGACACATCTCTGCTCCAGCATCATATACAGAACCTCTCAGTGTGCTTGTCACTCTCAATGCGACCTATACTCACGCATTCAACACACAAGCAACGTGATAAAGAAGCGGCTCAGCAAATTTGCCATAAACAGAGGATTTAGAGTATTGCAGGATCCATGCCTTATCCTATCAGAGAGAACCAAAAGTGTAATATAAGTTGTCTCTTTTTTTATGCTTCTCTGCATTGTCCAAGGAACTCTTTATATTTACGCCAGAATCTAGTGTTTAAGCTGGTTTTTCTTCGAATGGTCAATGGATCTAGTCGGATTTTGTTGATACTGAGCCGCCTGAAATCAATTTACTGATGCACTATGTAATAGTGGTTGTTAGGCTCCGACCCAACCTTTTTCTCCAAATAAAAATCAACGATTCTTGTTAAAAAAAAAGGATAGGTTCAGTGAGACATCTCTTCATAAAACCCATCATTCCATATTGACCTCATTAATTATTACTTCAATGTCAAGAATTGTGATGTTGGCCTCTAGAATTGTGGCCTTTAGAACTATGAATTTAGCCTCGTGAATTTTGACCTTAGCCTTGGGAACTATGACCCTGGGAATTGTGACCTTAGCCTTGGGAACTATGACCTCAAGAATTGTGACTTTGAGATCTAGGACCTTAGCCTTGGGAATTGTGACTTTGAGAACTATGACCTTAACCTTAGGAACTATGATCCTAGCCTCAAATAATTGTGACCTCATCCTTAGGAAGTGTGACCTTGTGAACTATGACTTCAACCTTGGGAACTCTGACACTATGATATGGGGAATTGTGAAATTGAAAAATGTGACCTTGGCCTCTGGAATTGTGACATTAAGAATTATGACCTTAGCTTTGAGAAATGTGACATCTAGAACTTTGACCATCACCTCAAGAATTATGACCTTAGGAACTTAGGCACTATGACATTGGGAACTATGATGTCGAAAACTATGACCTCAACCTCAGGAATTGTGACCTCATCCTTTGGAACTATGACCTTGGGTGGCCTTGGGAACTTAAGAAGTGTGATGTCAATAACTGTGAGCTTAGGAACTGTTACCTCAAGAACTATAGCCTCGAGAAATTTGACCTTGAGAACTATGACCTCAACCTCAAGAACTATGACCTCAACCTCAAGAATTATGACCTTGGGAACTGTGACCTTAGACTCTAGAACTATGAACTTGGCCTTAGGAACTATGATGTTAGGAATTGTGACTTGGGCCTCTAGAACTCTCGCCTTGGGAACTATGAGCTCAACCTTGAGAATTGTGGCCTCATCATTGGGAACTATGACCTCAAAAACAATGATCTCATTCTTCAAAATTCTTTAGGAATTGTAACATTGGGAATTGTGACCTTGGCCGTGACCTTCGGTGAAACCCTAGATTCAACGATTTGTGAACCCGATATCCCATCTGCTCCCTGTGAACCCATATCAATGTGTGGAGGTGGAGACTCTGTCCAAATCGACACAAAGTTATAAGGGTTAGCGAAGTAATCTACTAGTTCTTCATCCATCTCAGCGAGCAAATATTGACCTGCATACCTTCAGATGCCTCCTCGATACCCGACATACAATCACCCCACACCAAATATCACTTACTTACACTCCACACCTCCACACTTAGGCAATAAACACAAAAAACTAGCTTGATTCGAAGTCGTTGATGGTGCTGCAGTCGACTAGTGACAGACAATCACCCCACACCGAATATCACTTACCCGCACCCCACACCTCCACACTTAGGCAATAGACACAAAAAATAGTCTGATTCATTGTCGTCACCGTCACTGCCGCCGCCGCCGTCGTCTTCCCCGTCCCCTTCATCGTCATCATCATGATCATCACCATCACCACCATCACCAACACCATCATCATCAACATCATCATCAATTTCTAACTAAAAAAATATTCATAAATTTCTAAGTAAATAATTATTCATAAATTTCTAAATAAAAAAAAATTATATATATCTTATATTTTATTCATAAATTTCTAACATTATTATAATATTTAATCTATCTTAATATAATTGTTAATTCATTATAGATTTAAATTTTAATATATTGAATAATACATTAAAAATCTATATTATATATATTTATTTATTTATAATTACTTTTTATATTAAAATGTATATATTTATTATCTTTATTTTATACCTATCCTCTTTAGTGCGTTTGCAATTAATTTTTAAATGATTTGTATTAAACTATTATTAATTTACCACTATATAATTTTTTTTTTTTTTTAAACCAGAGGAATAAGTTGGAATTGTACTCACGTTACAGAGGGTGAATCTTATTGGACTACTCTATAAATCTCAAGGAGGGCTCTGCCCATCCCGCCTGAACGGTGCCTGGGTATCTTAGAGTTTTTGAACTCGCACGTTATAGAGGGTTGATCCTTCGACTACCTTCTATAACTTCTAGGAGAGCTCGCCAAGCCGTCTACGGGTCCCTGGTACTCTTAGAATTTGAACCTTTATGACTATATAGTGTCACAATAACTTTAGCAATTTCACTTGCCATTAAACCAACCCATGCGAACTTGAATATTTAATTTATTATTTTAGATTTTATTAAAATATATGACAAAATATTTTTATATATTTAATTAATAATAATTTGGATAAATTGTTGAAGTTGATTGTAAACCTAACCCCAAAATTGAAGAAAATCAAATCTGTGATCAAAACAACTGACAACAATATCATTAAAAAAAACTTCACATCTAACTTTAAACTAATTAAAATAACCTCAAAACTTATAGATTTATTTAACTTATGATTTATCGACAAAATCAAACTCTTACTGCTGAGCCATGAGCCGTGAAGCTAAACGACAAATGACAACCTTTTAGCGATTGGTAAGTGGATTATTTATGATGACGGGCTCAAACTTTCTCCATTATTTTTGTTAGCGGGCGATCCTGTCCCCCGCAAATCGGCAAATCGTTTACGAAGGGAGACCCAGGTTCGACGGTTGGTTACTGAGCAGTATTTTTTATTTATATTTAATTAAAAAACTTCAAATTTTCCAAATAATTAGTTATTATTTTTTCCCAAATCCAAATTCGAATCTCGGCTAATAAATTTTTTATTTATATTTAATTCAAAAACTTTTAATTTCCTAATAATTATTTATTATTTTTTTCCAAACCCAATTTTATTTATTTATTTCAATAATAATTATGAAGTTACAAAAATAAAAAAAAAAATCGTTATTTTAAGGAACACAAAATCAGAATTGTGTTGTCTTTTTGCAATTATTTAATATTTAACCCCATTGTCACATGAAATTAAATTTATGGATCACCCTTATACCATTTTGAATATGAAAAATATTTGTTTAATTCATGGAGTGAAACT
>APFE030609823.1:0-20990 GCA_000404065.3 Pinus taeda
AGAGAGAGAGAGAGAGAGATGGGGAGATAAAATTTTATTCATTGAAATAGAAGCATTGGTTTTAGTGTAAATGTTGGTCCTTAATCCTATTTGATTTATGGTATTGAATGCATTGATCTTAGCGTAGTTGTTGATTTATAATCTTATTTGATTGCTTGCACTAGATATATTCGTTTAAATTTAGATGTTCATATGTAATCCCTTTTGATTACTTGCACTACATGAATTGATTTTAGTGAATATGTTTATTTATAATCCTATTTGATTACTTGCACTAGGTGCATTGATTTCATTACAGATGTTGAGTTCTAATTCTATTTGAATCTTTGCACTAGAGGCATTAATTTCAATGTAGATGTTGATTTATGATTTGATATAACTGGATGTATGATGTACATAAATTTTAAAGTAATTAGATTAATAGTGTGCATTTATTTCAGTGGAATATTTTTTTTATTGACAATGTGCATTGATTTATGTGTTACAATAATTCAACCATAAATAAAATACTTTAATTTTCATCTTAAATGAAATGTTTTCTTATTGAAATTGTAAACTATTTGTAATTGACTACATTATTATTATTTCCATTTTCCATCATTCAACATTGTTAGTCACTTTAGAGTTGGAGGGGGAGAGAGAGGGAGGGAAGAAGAAACACATAGAGAGAGAAAGGTCAAGAGAGATAGAGAGGGAGTGAAAAACGAGAGATGGAGAGAGAGTGAGTGAGAGAGGAGAGTGAGAGGAAAAAAAGAGAAGGAGACATAGAGGGGGAGAAGGGAAAGATAGAGAGAGAGAAGGGTAAGAAATAGAGACAAAGAGGGAGAGGAAGCTAGAGAGAGAGATAGATAGATAGATATGGAGTGGGTATGTATTCTTTGGGGGTCAGATAGAGGTAAAAAGAAGGAGAGACCAAGGGACATAATCATGTATATGGAAGGGGGAGAGAGGGAAGAAAAGAGAGATAGAGACAGGGATGGAGGGAGAGATAGAAAATTATATTGGAGGAGAGAGTGTGTGTGTGTGTGTGTTTGGGAGGGTTGGATAGTGATACAAAGGAGAGATAGTAGGGACACACCACACACACACGCCCCCCCCCACCCCAACAACCCCCAAACCAACAAAGGATATATATATATATATTATATATTATATATATCATTATATATATATATATATTATATATAATATATTATATATATATAGCGGGGGAACAGGGAGGGAATAAGAGAAGCACAGCGAGATGGAGAGAGATAGAGATATGGGAAAGAGAGGGTGGGGAAGATACAATGTTATTCATGAAATTATATGCATTGGTTTTAGTTTTAGATGTTGATTTCTAATCCTATTGGATTATGTACACTAAATGCTTTGATTTCAGTGTAGATGTTGATTTCTAATCCTATGTTATTGTTTGCACTAGATGCATTGATTTCAATGTAGATTTTGATTTCTATTTTTTTTTAGTGCTTGCACTAGACATTAGCGGAAATTTCAGCCAAAAAGTGGCCTCCTAAGGAAAAATAACTAAATAATAGCTAAAATAATGAAATAAGACTCATGAATTTTGGAGGGAAAAGAAGAAAATACTTTTTTTTTCTTATTTGTATTTTTTTCTTATCTCCTTATAGGTTTACTCAAACTTCAAGTGTAGACCCTCGTTGGATGAAGAATTAAATTCGGCATCAAACAAGTACCCATCATGCATAGTTTTGAGAAGACCTGCATTGATAAAAATTGAAGGTATGCTAAAAAAATGTGTTGTGTACACTTTTTTAATGTATCTTCAACTTTTATCAGTGTTGCTATTCTCAAAAGTATGCATGATGGGTACTCATTGAATGTAGAATTTAATTCCACATCCAACAATTGTCTACATTTGAAATTTAAGTAAACCTATAAGGAGATAGGATAAAAATACAATTAAAAAAAAGTAGTCCTTCTTCTTTTCCCTCCAAAATGTTTACATGTACATCTTTTTGAATTTAAAGGATTTTTGTTGGTTTACATATTATGACATGGAAGTTACATGAAAATTTCATGGGCACTTTGAGGCTAAAATTTCCTCTAATGTACATTGATTTGAGTGTAGATTTTGATTTCTAATTTGATGTGAATAGATGTATGATGAAGGAAGGAACCAGGTATGATGATAAAGTTAGACTTGTCAAAGGCATATGACAGATTAAGCTGGAAATATGTAGAAGCCATTCTTCAAGCCTTTGGGTTTTGCATTAGGCGAGTGAAATGGATACTAAGCATGGTATCTACTCCAAACTTCTCCATCCTCGTTAATGGTACACCAACTGCACCTTTCACTGCAACGCGGGGCCTTCAATAAGGAGATCCCCTGTCTCCCTTCTTGTTCATAATTGCTGCTGAAGGGTTGGGGAGGTATATCAAGAAGGAGCTAAGGGAAAGGAAAGTCAAAGGGCTTCATCTATGGGGCAACAGGATCCCACTTACACATCAGCAGTTCGTTGACGACATCATGATATTCTGCAAGGTATCTCTGCGCGAAGTTCAAAATGTTAAAGAAATCCTAGAGGTATTCATGGATGCCTCTAGGATAGAAACAAATAGAGAAAAATCAAGTGCCTTCATTTTCAACTCACCAGAAATGGTTAAAAATCACTTGATCAGAATCCTGGGCTTTAGGAAGGGAGAGTTGCCTACCAAATATTTAGGAACCATGCTCGACATAAGTTCGCTCAGGGTAGCAAACTGGCAACCTATTATAGAAAAATTAATGTCCATATTAGAAAATTGGACCTTTCGATCCATGAATATTGCAGCCAAGTTGGTGCTTCTCAAATCCACGCTACAATCAATCCCTATTTATCCTTTATCGGTGATGGCGGTCCTAAAAGGTGTTTGTAATAAAATGAATGAAATATATATGAAATTCCTATGGGGAGGACCAAAGCAACAAAAGAAATGGGCCCTCTGCTAATGGAATAGACTAACAAGATCGAAAGAGGACGGTGGTTTAGGGATAAGGGACCCAGCTACTTTAAATCAAGTCCTAGCAGCGAAACGCTGGTGGAGATGGCTGAAAGGCGGTAAGGATCTATGGAAGGAAATATGGACCTTGAAATATAACACGCCCCTAGCAGCCGAAGAGATCATGAGGAAGGACGAAATGCCAAGAGGTTCTGGGATATGGGAGCTAGCATGTCATAATAGAGACATCATAAATAGACATACATTTTGGGAAATCAGAAATGGAAGTACAACAAAATTTTGGGAAGAGGCTTGGCAACAGCGGGAGAAATTGATAGAATTTCAAGAGATACAGAATATCCACAGGGAAGCCCAGGCTAAATGCTTAATCCTAGTCAAAGACTACTGGAAGGAAGGCGGAGAGAACGAAATATGGAGAGAATGGAAAGGACCCGAAGAGTGGGGCAATAACATTGAGGAGGAGAAGAAAGACATATTAAGAAAGGAAATGAACTCAAGAAGGATTAAATACAGAGAAGGACCAGATATCCTCAGATGGGGTGAAAATACAAAAGGAACTTTCTCGGTTAAGGACGCCTATACACTAAAAATCAAGCAAACACAGGAAGTTCAGACTCAAGACTGGCCACATCTATGGAAGAATAGGTAGTGGCCAAAGGTGACCCTGTTTGCTTGGCTAGTTGGTAGAAAACGAATACTTACATGGGACAAAATTCAGAAAAGAGGTTTCCAGGGAACATCAAAATGTAGCTTGTGCGACCAAAACGGAGAAGACCAGGAACATATCTTGAATGAATGCATGGTAGCTCAATCCCAATGGGAGGAAACCAGATGCCTCTTTGGAAAAACAAATCGCAACCCCACGGATATAGTCCAAAATCTCTTCCAATGGGGGAAAGGACAATTCCAGAGCCCAGTTACCAGAAGAGCTTGGAACCTGGTAATAGGATTCAATATATGGAACCTATGGAAAGAAAGGAATCGTAGAATTTTCCAAGGTAAGAGATCCAAACCAGAGGACCTATGGAAAAAAACCCAGAATCAAATAAGAGAAACAATCCTTTCGGAATCTTGGGAACAGGAAGATTGGAAAAATTTGGAAGAGGAGACTCACATCCTAAAAAAGTTAAATCTGCAACCGAAGATGGTTTTCCCTAACAATCAAAAAAATCAAGTTACAAAAATCCAAAGCCTGGTAGTATTCATATGCCCCCGGGAAGGTTTCATTAAGCTCAATTTTGACGGAGCGTCAAAGGGAAACCCAAGTCAGGCGGGATATGGTGGGATCTTTAGAGTTAGCCAAGGACAGATCAGGTGGATCTATGTAGATAGAAGAGGTATAATGAGCAACAACGAAGCCAAATTCATGGTGGTGTATCAAGGGATCAAGATCACTATTAGGAATGGTTATATGAAACTTGAAATAGAAGGGGACTCAAATTTGGTGATAGAGACAATCAGGAAATTAAATCAAGGCAAGTCATGGGAACAGGTGCCCAAACGTTGGAGGACAGCTGGTCTTATCCAGGACCTTCAGGAAGCTATGAAGCATATAGAGTACAAGATTATCCATCATGTAAGAAGAGAGGGAAATAAACCTGCCAATTATCTGGCAGATTGGGGATGCAGTGAATCGGAAGGAAAGGTAGACTCTATTTGGACACCGTAGATGGCTAGAACAAGATGGGAGAACTTAAACAGAATAACCAATCAGGACAATAATGAAGCCATACTTCCATGACAGAGGAAATAATCAATCTCCGATCGGGGTGGAGGTGTACAGGTAGGAGGAATCGGGGAAGGGCCATACAGACCAGCACGCGCCATCACTACGGGAAACCATCATGCGGAAGGATGCGATGGCAAGAAGGGAAGACCACAATTCAAGACAAAGGGCAGGCGGCATAATGAGAAACAATGGAGAAGGAATTGGCGGCGAATACATGATACAACAGATGTTAGGTGGCGAACGTCATTTAAGAAGAAGAGCAGAATGATTTACAAACATTTTGAGACCAGAGAAGGTGGCGAGGAGCAGGGTAAGGTGGCAGGTAGATGAGAGACCCAGTGTTCATTACCAGATGAGAAACATGGCGGAAGGAGGAAGGAGAGAACAACATGTACATGACAGAGGAAGAAGGAATAACAGAGGAGAACTGAAACAGATTAAGGTGGAAGACGACAACTCGGAAGAGAAAGAACGGGAGACTAGGAAAGGGAAAGGCCAGATAAGGGGCACATTCGAAGCTGGGTAGAGTAGCAGAGGTAGAACGGCGAAGCGAGGGACCTGGAGGAGAAGCCGAGGGCGTGGTCGACCACGAGAGGTACCCCAATGCGAACCAAAGACTCATGCTGGTAATCAACAAAAGAGAGGCAGACGCTCCATGGAACAGGCAGCAAAGGATGTGGAGAAGGCGTATATCCAAGGGATTGATAGTGATATCAGGAGGATGATTGATGCAATGGAGTTTAGTGTTCTGGAGGAACCTTCAGACCCTGAAATGGAAGAATGGATTACATTGCTTCCAGACCCGGGGAATACCCGTGGACACCTGACCCTGTATAAACGGGCCCTTCACAAGTAATGGGTAATGAAACACCTGCTAGCCAGAGCAATGGAGCAGGTAGCTGTTGAGATGGCTGAGATCGCCCATGGAATGCCAGCTATGACAAAGGAAATGAACAACCTGCAACAAATGATGCGGAACCAAAACAATAAAATCGAAGAAGTCCCGACCTTATTGAAGGATTTGGCTATGGCGAAGCGAGAGGAAGGAGGCAAGCAAGAAATCTGGGTAGATTAGAATGTCTAAGTTGCTTCTTTTTTTATTTTTGAAATAGAATTTAGAAGATCAATCTAAAAGGCAGTTTTATTATGGGATGTAGTCCTGTTATAGGAAATCAGTATGTAGTTTAGAACTCATTATTGGCTGTTGGTATGTTGTGTGAAACTGATATGAAGACATTTTCAAACTATGACACTATGATACTATGAGTGCCCAACAGACCTGGTTTCCCTTCGGGGCAGGTTGAGGGCACAATTTTTATACAGTTTTAATATGCTTGTAAATAATAGAAGTGGAAAGACCATAGCTTACAAAAAAAAAATAGTGTGCATTGGTTTTAATGTAGACACAATTTTCTTTTATAGACGATGTGCATTGATTTTTGTGCTACAATAATTCAACTATAAATAAAATACTTGAATTTTCATCTTAGATAAAATGTTCACTTACCTGAAATGTTTTCTTCTTGAAACTGTAAACTATTTGTAATCGACTGCAATATTCTTATGCCCATTTTCCATCATTCAACAATGTTAGTCACTTTAGATCCAAACTAGGTAATAGAAAAATACCATTGAAACTTATTTGGGGTTTAACACCCCATAAGTCACAATGGTTGACTTTGGAGAAAGACACTATCAATATTGGAGAGCAAGAGAGACAAGGTGTGACATTTACTACAATAACGCAAGTTGAATATTTGAATGGTCTACAATTTCACCCTTTTCATATGATCCATATAAAAATATGGAAAAACTAATAGGTGTGACAATAATAATAGTATAAGATAATAGTTTGGGATTGATCACAATGAAAACTATTTATAATTGACTATATGCCTTTATTCAGATTTTCTATCATTCAACACTGCGATATTATCACTTTGCATTCAAAATTTTTATTTCATCACTTTTCGTCATTGAAGTTATTAATAGTCTCTATCATCTCAACAAACTGAGGTAATTTGAGCAAATTTAAATTTGAAATCACCATATTAGTCCTAGACATATTTAACATATTGAAGATGATCAAAATAATTAGAGTTTTCAACAAATTTTCCATGGCTGCACATAACTAAAACCATCCTTGATCCATCTTAGACCCAAATCTATTAAGCATTGAGAGGGATTAAATATCTCCAAGTGCAATTGGATGCACTAAGAGGTGCTTTATAGCCTAGTATAGGGGAGATGTGTAGGCATAATGTAAGTAAGTAAGTATGTCAACATTTTTAAATGTCAAGAACTATATATATAGGAGATGTGTAGGTATAATGTGAGTAAGTAAGTCAACATTTTTTAAGTGCCAAAAAATTGTTTAAAAAAAAACAAAAAAGAAAAGATGAAAAAGAAAAGAAAAAAATAAAGTCATCTTCGTATGTTTTAAGTAATATTCAAATTAAAACATATGTAAATGTAAAATATAAAATATAATGTAAATTGTAAAATGTAAAACTTAATTTACATTTTACATTTTAAAATGTATAAGGCACATAACTACCAATTTGATTAGAAGAAATTGGTCAGTCTATAATATAAAGTTAGCATATGGTTGTTTCTTTAACATGTTATTTCTATAAAAACCCACAATTAAAATATAGAACTAATTATATCAATTATGTGATTAATAATTAACACAAACTATTCAACTAAGTAGCATAGAATCGGAAAACATGAGTAGAGAAGACTTACTTTTAGCGATGATATTCCTTACATGTGATTTCAAAGTTGAACTCTATTTGAATCCTGCTAATCGCAACAAAGTTTTGAGGACAAATCTCCATCCAACCATAGGCTCAACTGCACATAATAATTATACAATTGGCCACCCCCGAACCCTCAATCAACTACTATTGTCAGGGAATCCTTTGTCTCACAACACTCTGCTTCCAAACGAATGAATGGTTCTCATTTCCCCTTCATCTAGTAAATAGAAAAAATAGTTCCAAAAATGGAAAGGAATTGGAAAGAGATCCACATGCACACAATCCATGTGGCAACATGCCAACTAATGTTTCTCTGTTTTAAGTTTTATTAAATTCAATATTTTTCTTAATTTAACTCTTTTTTATTCTTACTATTTTTATAATATATATATATATATATATATAATTTAGAAATTCAGTTTATTATTTACTATTATTATATTTTTGTTCATGATTTATTATTTATTTACTATTATTATTTCTCAGAAATTAAAAATAGTGGCTCTTAATTTTAAAGACTTTTTTCTCAAAGGAAAGAAAATTGAGTTAAGAGGCATATAAGGGAAAACCTCTAAGGTGATATAATATAATATCATTTGAAAAGAGATAAAAAAGGGACACCACAATGTAATTGCACAATTATAATTTCTAGATGTTCAAACATCAGTATGCTCTACTTTAGTGGATCTCTGAAAAGTTATCAAAAATCTTTCAAGGTATTTGGAGAGATGTGTAAGGTTCTTCCACCTACTCAAGATCATGGCCCTGCTATTCATTTGCAACCAAGAAGTATTTGTCCTAACGTTAGGCCCTATAGATATCCATATGCAAAAAAAAGATAGATTAAGCATTTGATTCAAGAAATGTTAGAGGATAGCATCATTCAACCAAGAAATATTGCATTCTCTTCACTAAAAAAATCCTTGAAACAATAATTAAGCAACCATGAAATTGAGTACTTATTGAGTAACTTATCAAATGGAAGAAACTAGTAGTGGAGTAAGAAACATGAGAATATGATTTATTCATGTAGAAACACTTGCGATTTGTCAAGTGTCGAGGAAAAAACTTGTTTGATTGGAGGAGGTGATGTAAGAATATGATTTATACATGGAAGAATACTTGTAATTAGTCAAGTATTGAGGGAAACAATTGTTTAAAGGGGAGGAGGATGTTAACCCTAAAATCCCTTATTAAGCTCTAAATATTGAGATATTACATTTCTATTGTTAATGTGCTGAGAGGTGCATTATATACAGTAGCATGAGGGATATGTATAATTTCTTGCATATTCAACCTAGACTAACATGTGTACATTTTAAAATAGAAAAAATATTTACTACATTAAAAAATGCTAGCTATCATGAAAAACAAAATTAAATGTAATTATTTGGTTAGTTTTAATTAAAATAATTATAAAACATCAATGATCTCACTTTCACTATGCCTACTTGACTCGTTATTATTAATTGATATTACAATCCAATACGAAAGAGATGTATAATTCTTTTTGTGCTCAACATAGAGTATGTAACACTAAAAAAATTAATAGCAAAAAAATATTTTACACTTGGTTATAAATAAAATATTTCAAAGCCCATAACAATTTTATAGCAACTTTATATAGAAATATATTCACTTTTGATTATAAAGAAAATGTCCAATTATTTTATTATGGATATAAACATTAGAGTTATCATGAGTTGGGGTTTTCATTTTAGGGCATGAATTCATTTTCATGAATGTGTTTCTTTATGAATTCGAAGGTTGTACCCCTTTTTGAATATATACAAGATACATTGATGGGCTATTATATATAATATATTAATTATAATAAAAGAGCATTATATATATATATATATAATATATATTATATATTATATATATATATTCAATCATTTGATCTACTGCAGACTGGGAATATGTCGTATTCTAAACATTTTAAGTTTTGGTCTTTTGGTATATTTCTGGTTAATTCTATTAAAATCTTCACAAAAGTTATTGGATTTGTATTCTAATTTAAATAGATTGAATGCTAATTTGATGCTAGTGTAACTCAAAACTCTTACTACAAGTAAATAACACTATTGTAAATCAATTCCAAATACCAAAATTACCTACCTATTTCGTCCCTATCAGTATCCTATATTGAGGCCATCAACATCGACTACCTCACTGAAAATGCCAACACCCCGCGTGCCGTTGACGGAGATGCTCAATCAAATTAACAATTATGATTTTATTATAAAATAAATTAAAATACGTAATACATAATATTAGTAAGGACCTTTCAATATCTAGGGCTTGCTGTTCAAAGTTTTCAGTTATTGTACTATCAGCCGGTACATCCCTATCAATTTCATGAGGCCATCAACATTGACTACCTCACTGGAAATGACACCACCCCACGCGCACCATTCACGGAGATGCTCACTCAAATTAGCAATTATTATTTTATCATAAAATAAATTAAGATACATAATGCATAATATTAGTAAGGACCTTTCAATATCTAGGGCTCGCTTTTCAAAGTTTCCAGTTATTGTAGTATCCACCGGTACGTCCCTATCAATATCATGAGGCCATCAACATTGACTACCTCACTGCAAATCCCAGCACCTTTACAGGCTTTTTTGAATATTTTTTGCCCGGATTCCAGCCATTTTTAGTCATCCGGGCAATTTGTCCACCTCCTTAGACAACTCCTATGAGTATATATTAAAATATTCTCTAAATAGAAAAACAAAGTCAAACTATAATAAAAAAAAAAAAAAATATGTTAAGCATATTTAATTACTTGTCCTTATGACTTAATATAATTTCATTTTAAGCAATTAGAAGTTAAAAAAAAAGGTTAAAAGAAAATATTTTAATGTTGTATTCAATAAAATTTCCAATCTCAGTTATGTAGAAAATGTTTTAATATGAATTAAATGTTTTAATACGAATTAATATTCACTTCTGCTTAAAAATATATCAATAAAAAAATTAACATTTTAATGTGGGTTGATAAAATGGCTTAATGCACATGTTATGCAATTTATATAATATTCAAAAATACAATTTAAATAATAAAAGAATTACACATTGTTTTTTGTACTCTAAAATAAGTTTGCACCTAAAGAAATTTGATCCCGGTCGGCTCATGTTAGATCTGTGGTTAAGATCGATATATGCTGGTATAAAAGGCACTGTGGGGACCCATTTTTGGCAATTTTCACTGTTGTCGTCTAGCTCAACCTATGCACACGTGTAGCAGTGATTTTCCAAATTCGGTAAAGTTTGAATCAAAATATTGCAATTGAAGCGAGTGAAGTATTTCTTACTAAAAATTGTGCTTGCTAAAGCTTCTTTATCCAAGAATTTTCAACAATTGAGTCAATTTTGAACCCTAGCCATACCTTACAAAGAAATATGTGTTCTCTTAAAAGAACCCTCCATTTCAACGAGAAAAATCCTTCAATTGATCAAATTAGCCCTATAAGTACATTCTTAAGCCGAAATAACATTTGTTTATGTTAAATGTGAGTTCATTATAGCTCAGAAACCCTAAGATTAAGTCACACACACACCCTATCATTTCTACAACACAAATTTTCACAACACAGAGTTTTAAAAAGTTCCTCCTGCCAACTTGTTACCCTCATGCTGTGACATATGACACCCCTTTATCATCTCTTTTAATTAATGGAATCTCCCTTCTGTTCTTTTCCCCTTCCTCGAATCTAGTAATCATTCTAGCAAGCTTCCATGTCACGATGGCCACCTTATCCACCATCACTTCCACCGACAGTCAAGTAAAAGGAAAGAATAAAGAAATATGTTGTCATTATGTTGATATTATCACCTGAGACCCACTGATGGCTGCATTTGACCTAAGAAAGTCCATTTGTGTTTTATCTGAGAGAGTAGATTCCTTAGCAATGTCAAAGTTCACTAAAGAGCCCCAGTTTCCACTTCCAAATCAAAGACGAGATAGAAATTGCCAAGGTAGAATTCCTCTAGGCAAGAGAACATATTAAGAGAGTGGAAACTAAGCTATATCTTCTAAGGAAAGAAAACTCTAACAAACTTTATCTCAATGATATCAAGAAGATAATATGGGGACAAATAATAAAGGCAGTGGCTAAACACTCGAATCACTTGGAATTCTTCAAGAAATTATTGAGGTTGTTAAGAGAACACACAAAGAAATAAAAGCCATTGAGAACACTATTGGAAATTCTCCTTTCAAGGCTGAAGTAATTATAGACTTCCTTAACTAGGTACCTAAAGAAGTGGTAAAGGTGAATATCAACTGGTCTGAAATGATAGCGAGGGTTAACCAAATAATAAGAAAGCATGAACTAGTATGATAGGAAGAGAAGAGATGAAAGTGATAACTAATGAAATAAAAGGTTTTACAAGGAAATGTGAGGCGCTCTACCAGAAGAAATTTCTAACTTTCTTTGACAATGATGGGAATCTATACTCCAAAGAGTCCTTCATGAAAACACTAGCTACAATTAAAGAAGACCATACAGGTTTTAGAGAAAGGGATTGTGCTCTTCAGGGGAGAGAGATTATGAAATTATATAATGATCACTATGAAGTTTTGTTCATGCTCAAGAACATTTTCATAGAGCAAGTAAAATTGACTATGAAGACATTACCAGTGTGGAAGGGGATACTCCATATGGAAGGGAGTGGAGGATTCTTATGGATTTATAGAAGTTTTCCATCCAAAGGGGATTTGCACCAACATTGCAAGGGACATCAACATAGGAAGGCTTCAACTCGAGGCCTTCACAACAACAATGGGCATTACCATTGGCATTGGCCGTGACGCCACTGACATTGTTGGCAGGACGACCAATGTTGCATCCAGCTCAGCCAGTGTTGAGGCAGGAGTAAAGGGACTCATTTAAAGACCAAGAGAGTGATAGAGGAGTCACTAGAATTAAATATAAATGGGCCCACTCTATAATAGGAAGGCTTTTTAAGAAAATTCTAGAAGAAGTTAGTTACAATATAGCTGGCATTTTTGTAAAAATTCATGGCTTTTCAAGTACCACTAGTGGTTTAGAATAGGCTGAATGTCCTTGAGTGCCTATATATTGGCCTCGTAATGAATTTTGAAAGGAGACGTTTCTAGGTTTTAGGGGAAACTCTGTGAATTTTTTTTCAGAATTTGCTGGGAGTTTTGAAGTTGTCAAGGAAGAATTTTTGCATTGACTCTTGGGTTGTTTGTGCTTCCTTCATGTGTAGTTTCATGAACCCCATCTTGTATTTTCGAATTGTGGACACACGAATACAATTTCAAGCAATTTTCATGGCACATTGTGTTGTGAACTTGATTTTTTGTGATGATTTAATGAAATTATTAAATAAAGTAAATTTTATAGTCAGTATGATTGTTTGCTTCAATTTTTGCAAAAATTATCAAAATCATTGAAGGGTATCTTGTATTTTTTGATGGGTTTTGCAAGTTGTTTAATGAAATTGCAAGGATTCAAAATATTTTGTTTTATTGTGGCTGAATTCTTAATTGCTCAGCTCTCAATCTAATTCTAACAGGTTTAAAATAATTCTTAATTGCTCTTTTAAATTTGTTAGGGTTTGATCTCCATTTTTCACCTTCTCAAAACTTTTGGTTCTTTATGTCAAACCCATGGCTCATGAATGCTCCCACTAAGATTAGTAGAAATGCCACTAGTAGGGAGTTTAATAGTTGATGCTTTTTCCTCTCAACCAGGTTCTCAAAACATTTGAATTTTAAATAGAAATTGGAGATCAGTTTAAGTAAGATTTACTCATTGTTATTTGTACTTTCTTGAAGCAAGATCATGTTCAATATGATGATGCATGCAAGATTAAAATTTTTCCTTTGCAATTTATGTTGCTTAAGGTTTATAAATTCTTATTGCATTTATGATAGTGATATTTATTCATACACTAATATTTAGGTACTAATTTAATGGCTGAAAAATTTCTTCATGTTAGCTTACTTTCTTATGACAATTTGTAGGAGAACATTTGGAGCGTGATACTTGAAAATAAACTCAACACATGAAACCTCAGTAAGATTCAAAGAGGAAATTAATAGTCATTTCATACAACATATTCATAGATAATAACATTAATATACAATCTTGTTCACTAAATTTTTTATCATCTTTATTTCCTCTTAAAAACTAGAAGACATGAACAAGTGATGAACACAAGACATGAGGAATACATAGATATTGTTGAAGAATATAACTAGTGTTGGTCTTCATAATTGTACTTATGTCATATGAAATGTATTTATCAAAAGAAAGAAAAATAGTTTTTATTATCTAATAAATTGATTGATTAAAGCATGGGTTTCATGCTTGGGTCAATTATTTTTATGTCAAAGCCTCCATTGAAGGATTTTAGGGTTTATATTAAGTGTCCTAGTCCATGTCATATTGTAAAAGACCCTTGGGATTTATTTGTGAAGAAATATTTTTTATTTATTGTAAAATAGGTCAATTACACCTCTTCCACCAATTCAGCCTAAGCAGAGGGGGATAAACTCCTATATAAAGGCAACAGCTCGACCTCATTTGTCATAATCTCTCATCAAGTTCAATATGCAACTTCTGGAGCCAAAAAAAAGTGTGAATTTCAAGGAAAGAAGAGGAAGTGGCTAGTGAAGAAGAAGGAGGTATCTCTCAAGCATAAGAAATCAAAACTCTCTCTCTCTCTCTCTCTCTCTCTCTCTCTCTCTCTCTCTCTCTCTCTCTCGTGAAGCTATGAAGTTAGAGGGTCGAAAATACGAGCTGAAGCTAGCCAAAATCGTAGTTGGCGGTCTATAGCTGGAAGTCAAATTTGTGGATTGTTATTTGGTTGAAGTTGCTAGATAAGAAGAAACTACTAAATCATCTTGGAAGGTTGACTTGGTGGAGGAGGAAGGTCTCTTAATCTAGGGTCTTGGTCTATCTCATTTTGAATCTATTGAAGGAAGATTTCTTTGATTGGGTTTTCCCCTATATAGGGTTTTATCCCTTACTGAGTGTCTACATCTAGTGTCTATGATCTTCATTTTTTTATATAATTTTTTGATAAGAAGAAGATAAAGGAAGAATACAAAGAAGTTAAGAAGAACATAATAATATCACAAGCAATTATCAATATAATATTTTGTTTTTCCTTTCCAATTTTCTAACATGGTATGAGAGCTAAGGTGAAAGAAGGAAGAAAAAAGTAGCCCAAAGATCCACCAAAAGAAGAATAAGGAGTTTCAAGGTTAGGTCACAAGAAGTCAAATAGGGAGTTTTAAGGTTAGGTCACAAGGATTCGAATAAGGATTTTTAACGTTAGGTCACAAGGAGTAGTAGACATCAGAAGGAGCCTCCAATTACAAGGCTTGGAAAAAGAGGACAAATCTTATCCTTGAAAAGCACAAAGTATTGAATTTTGTTCAAGGGGAAATCAAGAAACCAATAGATGAAAAAGATAAAGAAAAATTTAAAGAAACTGAAATATTGGCTATGAACCTAATAGTGGATGGAGTTAGCGACAACCTAATTCCATACATATCCAACATAGATTCCACTCATCAAATGTATGAGGCTCTCTCCAAATTCTTCATAATAAAAAACATTGGTCTAATATCAAGTCTCAAGAATGAACTAAGAACTATTAAGATGATGAATGATCATATTGTTTCATCATATTTTATCTATAATCAAAGATGAACTCCAAGCAATAGATGAATTTGTACCAGAAAAGGAGCTCAAAATTACTGCTCTTCTAGGACTACCAAAACCTTGGACTACTTTTGCATGATGAATCAATAGTTGGAAGGATACACCAACATTTGAGAAAATTTGGAATGAATGTAGTCAAGAAGAAGATAAAATATCATTAGTTAACAAAAAGAAGGAAGATGAAGAATAAATCACCTCTAATGTCTATTCTTCTCATCACAAGAAGAAGGGAACCTTCAATAATTTCAAAGGACCAAAGAAGAAAGTCGATATATCAAATATTGAATGTTATAATTGCCATAGGATGGATAATTATAAAAGCCATTGTCTTGAGATTCTAAGGAATAAGAAGAGAGATAAGGATCAAGAAAATGTTATCGATGAAACACCACTGAAGAAGAATAAGATTGAGGAATCGGAAATAAAGGACTTGTAGTACTAAGTCCTATACTACATATCCTTCTTAGTATTGTATTATTTTCTTTTATATTTTGATTTATAGAGTTTGTAGCTCTAACATGTCTTGTTAGAACATTTTTGAATTATTTTGAAAGGTTGTAGGTATCCCTCACAAGGATTGGGTTAAGTTAACTAGATCTTAGGGGGAGGTCTCCAAGATCTAAAAAATTGAAATGGATCTTGGGGGGAGGCCCCCAAGATATGAAAAATTACAATGCTAGAAAAAAAGGAGAGAACACGCAATAAATAAAACCACAAAGAAACTTTTTTTATTAAAACATAGAATAAATGTAAAGCTACATTGTGGTGGACAATCTATCCTTTTACAAAATGTGACTTGTTACTTATAAGCTTTTTTCATTACAATACCACAGGTAAATTCCATGGGTGGGTAAATACCATGGGTGAATGAATACCATGGGTGGATGTGTCTTACAATACAATGAGTAAATTCCATGAGTGGATAAATACTATGGGAGGATGAATACCAAGGGTGGATGACACTTATAATACCATGGGAAAGTAACATGGGTGGATTCCAGTTACAATATCATGGGTAAATTCCATGGGTTGGTAAATACAATGGGTGGATGAATACAATGGGTAAATTCCATGGATGGATGAGTACTATGAGTGGATGAATATTGTGCATGGATGTTATTTGCCTTTCAGACCATTCTTCCCTCCTTAAGAAGAAATGGTCCCCATTGCATGAAGTTCCCTCTTGAGAATCCTTTGTTGAATATGAAGAACCATTGAAGAGAAGGGTTTTGTGTGGTTAACCCATAACTGTGATGAACAAAGATCTGAGGATAGAGATACCTTGTAATGCTTGTGACAAAATGTGATACTGATAGTATGCGGCATAGAAAATGGAGTTCGATGAAGTGTGGGTTTGTGGATGACCCATAACCATCACAAATGAAGATCCGAGGATAGAGATGCCCTATAATGCTTGTCACCAATTGTGATACTAATAATGTGCGACCTAGAAAATGGACTCCGATGAAGTGTGGGTTTGTGGATGATCCATAACCATGAAAAATGAAGATCTGAGGATAGAGAAACCCTTTAATGCTTTTGACTGAATGTGATACTAATAGTGTGCAACCTACCAAATGGACTTCGATGACAAGGATTTTGTGCGGTTGACTCGTAACCATGATGCTGACTCTTGATGAAGTAGTAGGTTCCTACATAGCCTAGGATTGGGGCACATCTCCAAAGAACCCAAACCAAAATGTTGATGAATGTGAAGAAGGTGCCTACTAAAGCGGGGTGGGAGGACATGTCTCCAAAGGGAACCCACTTTGAATGCTACTCCATATTTAAAATGGGCATAAATCAGTTAATATAACTCACAATCTTTATTATACCATGTTTTTGGAAATAGAATGATCATTATGCATCTTCTGACGTAATTTAAATCCCCATCTAGACACTGGAAACTTAGATTCACGCTGCAACTATCCCGTCATCATAAAAGTTCTAAAAAAATAGCTGATTTGAAATCAGCGATATCTCCCTCATCCAACTCCAATTCAGCGAATCGTTTTTTTGAATTTGGGTATTTTTTTGCAAGGAATCCATATCTGAAATTTTTTGCTGTAAAATTTCCACCAAAAGTTTCATATCTGATTTGAAAACTTGCCGCCCAAAAAAATCCTACAAAAAGAAAGAAAAAATTCTCGTTGCAGAGATCATAGCATGTTCATGAAGTTTGTTGAATATTGTTGCAAAAGTTTGAAACTGAAATATGCATCAAACCATCATTCCCATGGAAATGTAACTTGAATCTGATACCACTGATCTGGATCTTAGGGGGAGGCCCCCAAGATCTAAAAAGATAAAATGGATCTTGTGGGGGGAGGCCCCCAAGATCTAAAATATTAAAATGGATCTTGGGGAGGGGGGGAGGCCCCTAAGATCTGAAAAATTGCAATGCCAGAAAGAAAAGGAGAGAACACGTAGTAAATAAAACCACAAATATTTTTTTAATTAAAACATAGACTAACTATAAAAGGTACATTGTGGTGGACAATCTGTCCTTTTACAAAATGTGACTTGTTACTTATAACCTTTTTTTGTTACAATACCACAGATAAATTCCATGGGTGGGTAAATACCATGGGTGAATGAATATCATGTGTGGACGTTGCTTACGATATCATAGGTAAATTCCATGAGTGAATAAATACCATGGGAGGATGAATACCAAGGCTGGATGCCACTTACAATACAATGGGAAAATACCAGCGGTGAATGAATACCATGGGTGGATTCCATGGGTGGATAAATACCATGGGTGCATAAATACCATGGGTGGATTAATACTAGGGGTGGATGAATACCGTGGATGGATGCCATTTTCAATTAGAATCATTAAGAGGGAGCCTCCACCATTTCATCAAAAAGATAAGTATTTTGTTCTTTGTGTTCATATTTTCATGTTTGGTTTTGTCCTCACGTCAATAATTGTTTATATTGTATGCTAATAGCCATTTTCTTTATATGTTCCTTGGTTAGGAAAGACTACAGAATACACAAAGGTTATGGAGGAGACCTCAAAGGATAAACTTGAAGCATGGAAGAAGTTTTTTTGCAAAGAAAATATCTTCAAAAATTGATGTCCTAAAAGGTTTGTTAAGAAACAACTCAAAGGTATGTATTAGACTATAAATGTTTCTATAAAGTTTTCTTCATATAAAAGGTACGATCATTCTTGTTTTGAAATTTTCTTTACATTACTAACATCTTTATGTTTAGGGTTTTGAATCACAGATTATTGTTAGGGTGATTAATCATTAGATTGAATCTACCCTCATGATATTATTTGATAATTCTTGTGTAACCCTTACCTTTAGGGTTCACTAAAAAACCATAGCCTGTTGTTGCTAAAGGTATGTCAATATTGATTATGAAACCCTAGTCTACATAGGGTTGTTGATGAATCTAGATTTCATATTCTTTTGATGTTTAGGGTTTTGATATTATAGAAACCCTAGCCCTTTAGGGTTTGATGTTAGTGTCCAGGTTATGTATTGAAACCCTAGATATTTAGGTTTTGGTGAATTAGGGTGTATGAGTAAAACCCCTATCATGTCTATATTAAGATCTTAGGAATGAAACCCTAGGTTTATTCTTGTTCGTATGATTGAAACCCTAGCCTAGAGAAAATTGTTGTATATATAACTTAAATGTATGGGAATTCATGAGAAATTCTAGTGCCTGAAATTGTAGATATGTATATTTGAGTATGTTAACCTAATTGTTGATACTCATGTTTTAGTTTGTGAATTCTAGGGTTTGTAACAAATCCCTAGTAGAGATTTTATTTTAGGATATGATAATATTATTTTCAATATGATTTAGATTTGAATTAGGGTTCACAACAAACTCTAGTAGAAGTGTGACATGTAAAAGCAAATTGTTGAAACCTTATATGCATAATAGGATTGTTAGTGAAATGTTGATATCTAAGGCCTTCTGTCTCAAACATGGATTCTAGGGTTTATGAAAAAATCCTAGAAAGAAGTTGAAGTATAGAATGTAAAATGACACATCTCTTGTTGATTATGAACCTAACTAGGTTTAGGTGTTTGATATCTAAATTATAAATGCTTCCTTTATAGTAATATGGTTATGATATAATTAACTACATGCTTTTGCATATTTGTATTTGGTTATACGTGTTGTTAAAATGTTGCAAGTACATAATCTTCAAGATGATGAAGATGTTTGTATAATAGTAATAAGAATGATGAAGGAAGTTATATGGATAATGATGATCAATATGACCCTAATGTTGTAAGAAGGAATAGATACATAAAAGGTTCTCCAATGTTATAGAAGAAGGAACTGATCGATCTCCCTAAGGTGAGAAGGAGCCTCAATCGAAGAAAGGGTATATCTCCCCAGTTAAGAAGGAGGGCATATTATGATAGTGAATTCCTTGAAGTAAGAATGAAATCAAATGAATGGAAGTAATACATATCAATGATTGTGAAGTTGCAAACAAAATACTTGATAAAGATCTAAAGATGTATTTGGTGTTGCTAAAGAAATGAAAGAAGAAGAAAGCTTCTGACAAATTGCATATAACTTGATGATGAAAGTAGCATTAGAACAATTGAGGGCCTTGAAGGTTTACATTTACTTGTATGTATATTTATTTGAAAGTTTATTAATCATTGGGGTTTGTGTTTTTACATGTAAATCTCTTCATAAAAAGGTTGAACACTCTGGAAGCATGCTTGAACAAAATGATATGTCTATTTTTATAGGGAGAGTTGAAGCATATAATCGTGGATGTTTGGGAGGACATCTGGACGATCTATGTGTTGATGTACATATCCCTAAGAGGGAAGGTGGTGTTGGTCATGGAGCTTCAAACTTGGATACACACCTAGATCCCTCGGTTAATGGTTAGCTAGTAAGCATGATGGTATATAGAGTGAATGAAAGCTTGAGTCCAACTTAGTCCCACCTAGATGGAATACCTTGGTCAGGTATATAGTCTGCAACACTGAGTGTGCTAGAACTTTTCATAGTTCATTATGAGACATTCCATGTACCTCTATATATATGTAATTATGAATACCTCCTTAGTTAAGAGGGAGTGTTGAAGAATGTAACTAGTGTTGGTGTTCATAATTGTTCTCAAGTCATAATGAAATGTATTTGTTAAAATAAAGAAATAAATTTTATTATCAAATAAATTGACTTATTAAAGCATTGGTTTCATTCCTGCGTCAATTTTGTTTAGGTTGAAGACTCCATAGAAGGCTTCTAGGGTTATGTTAAGTGTCCTTGTCCATGTCATATTGTAAAAGACCCTTCTTTAGATTTATTTGTCAAGAAAGTAATTTATTTTATTGTAAAATAGGTCAACTAGGCCTCCTCCACCAAGTCGGCATCAAAATTAACAAGTCAACCTAAGAAAAGGGGAAGAAACTCTTATATAAAGGGAACAACTCAACTTCATTTGTCACGCTCACTCATAAAGTTCAATCTACAACTTCTAGGGCCAGAAAAAGTCTGAATTTCAAGGAAAGAAGAGGAAAGGGATAACGAAGAAGGAGGTCCCTCTCGAGCATAATAAAAATTCTATCTCTCCGAAATGTGTGAAGCTATTGGTGGGACTGAAAGCTATAGAGCAAAAGCTTGTACAAAATGTTGTATCTGAGGGTCAAAATTTTATAGCTGGGAAGTCAAATTTTGAGATTATTACTAGGATGAAGCCGCTAGATAAGAAGAGACTACTAAATAATATTGGAATGTTGACTCGGTGGAGGAGGAAGGTTTGTTGATATAAGTTCTCTCTATATCTCATTTTGAATCTATTGAAGGAAGAGTTCTTTG
>APFE030609827.1:19717-36598 GCA_000404065.3 Pinus taeda
TCTGCAACCATACGTTCAATTTCACTCTTTTGGGCATAGGGATATCTATACGGCCTGATGTTTGGAGGAACACTTCCTGGAATCAGATGAATAGCATGATCATGATCATGAATAGGTGGGAGACCTTTAGGAGTCTGAAACACCTTGGAATGATTTTCCAAGACTTTTTGGAGATCTGGAGAAATAAATGATTCCAATGTGGAAACATCTAGCGAACATAATTGTGCAATTACACGTTTTAGTTCCTTTTTTAGAAGCTTTGTCATACCGTTATAGCTGATTATCTTTCCTGGTTTCCCTGCAGTACCCGTTAATTCAAATTCATTTCCTTCCACAGAAAAGTTCATGAAAAGTTATTGAAAATTAAAAGCTATTGTACCCAAGGATTGTAGCCATTGGACTCCTAATACAACATCAACACCTCCCATTGGAATGGAAAGCATTGGGCTAGTCAATACATATTATCCCATGGATAGCTTGATATTATGGCACTTTCTAGAGCAATTTATTGTTCCTCCATTTGCAACCATCACTTGATACTTTGGTGCTGGATATAAGAAGCAATTCAATTCTTTTGCTACCTTACAATGAATAAAATTGTGGGTACTTCCTGAATCAATCAACACTATTACCTTTTTCTTCTTTATTTTTCCTTCTATCTTGATGTTTTGAGGAGTGGTAATTCCCGCCAATGCATTACAAGATATAGTCGGATTCATTTGTTCTTCTTCTAGGCTTTGTTCCTGGAGTATATCCTCTTCTTTTGACCTTTCTTCCTCCTTTTCTTCTTCCTCTTCACAATCTATGTAGAATAATTTCTTCTCAGCACACTTATGACCTTTAGTGTATTTGCTATCACAACTATAACAAAGCCCTTTTGCTCTTTTGTCTTTCAATTGTTGTGGTGTCAACCTTATAGGTTGTGGAAGACTAGCGACAACAACACTTCCGTCTTTATAGTTGTGAGTGGTATGCTTCCTGGTTGCCATAATTTTGCTTTCCATTTTCGTTGCGAACTTGAATGCCTTCTCTAATGAATCAGGTTCCCAAAGGCAAACATCATGTTGGATATTATCCTTTAAAGACCCTGTGAACACATCAATACTATGCTCCTCTGGAATATTTTTAACCCTTATGTTCAATTTTTGGAACTCCTCAATGTGCTCCATTATTGAACCCTTTTGTTTGAGACTTATTAATTGGCTAAAAAAAGTGTTGCTTTTTGTATCCTCATAATGTGCTATCAATTCTTCCGTAAATATTGCCCAAGTGATAAATTGTTTACGAGAGCAAAGCCATTGATACCATACAAACTGATTTGGTTCTATTAGTGCTTGAATCTGCCTTAGGCTGAGGAAGGCGAGGTTCAAGGCAACATCAAACCAAGCTCAGCCTTGTAGCTAGCCCTACGAGGATAGGAGAGGGCTCTCTCCGGGTCTATCTCGGCAGAAAAGTCTTCAAAGGGGCTAAGATGACCAATAAGGAATACTGATTTTAGGCTAGTAAATTGATAGAAAGGTTTGCTTTTGATAAACGATTGGGTTTTCTGGGCTGCATGGGGCAAAGAACAGCTTGAACAGGGAAATATAATTAAAAACACATATTATCTCCTGAGGCAAGATAGGCAAGAAATTTAACATCACTCTTGAAATAATGTGGAGTGGGTGAACTATTTGAGAGGTTGACAAGGGCATAGAAGATGGATCCTTGTCAAACAGAAGAAAACATTAAATATGAAAACTTCCTCAAGATAGAGCAAATGAATTGGATTTTGCCTTTCTCACTTAAAAGAATTCATTTAGAAACAATTAGGAAATGAGAGGAAAACATTACGAGATTACATATGAAACAGTAGAAGAAACATATGTCAAATGTCATACCACAGGAATCTCAGGAGTCAGAGCTATATTTTGCCATTAAATCCCTCTCAAAAAACTGTACAATAAAGCTCTATCCTTTTTCCTCCCCCAGCTCTCAGAACTCTGCTCTTACAAATGATTTCTCAACACATTAAATAAACTATCCTAGGAGAAAATAGATCGACCCAAAATAAGGGCATTGTTTCACCTGAAGCCATGAAGATAGAAAAGAATCTTCGATCTACTCTAAAGATAGAAAAGCCTCCCATTATTCCAGCTTGAAGATTTCTAATGACCCATGAAAACAAATCCTGGAGCGTAGACTAGATAAAGACAAAAATAGGTAATCGAACCTTTGAATGTCACTTTACAGAAATTGGGAGAGGTCCCCAATATTTAATGCTAAAATATGGGTCAAACCGCCACATGTGCTCTTTAGATGAATTGAATGACCACATATTGCAGTGATTGCCACGTTACATATTCCATGTGCTTATCACCACATCATACATATACTGATACCTTTAATTCATCTGAAGAAGGTTCTATCATAAAAAACCGACTTATATAAACAACTCAATGCGGCCATCAACTTTGATGCGAATAGACCATTTTCCTTAAAATATTGTTTCCATTTCCACTTTACTCCATGACAACATACACTATCTGTTTTGAATACATGCATTAGAACTGGCAGTGATGATGTCCCACTGACGTCTGAGAAGATTCCTTTGACTCCATTAAGATGATAATAACAACTGGCTGTCATTGAAGGAATCTTTATGAACACAAGGCCCTAGGGAGCATGCTAATTTCAAATGTCCAGTAAAGTGTAGCTTTATAAAAATGGGCATGTTGTATTATAGCAAACACAAAACTCTGTTGACTTTTCTGGCAAAACAAATAATTTGGCTAAAGCCAGGATTTTCCACATCAACTAGAAGCTAATAACAATCAAAAGCATTAGTGTGCAGAAGTAAATATCTGAAACATATACCAATGCACATTGAACCAAGAAATTGATAATTTTACTGAGCCACATCCCAGCGCCACATACTACCATCGTCACAGCAACAGAAAATGGTACTTCCATCATGAGATATAGCCGTCTGTCTAATATGATGTTTGCAATGTGGATGTGATAACCTAGAAATTAAATTAGGAGGGCTCGACTGTAATTCCAAAACATAAACTTTTCCTTCCCTGTTGCCAACTGCCATAGAATTATAGTGGAAATCGCATGAAAACTTGATAAACCAAATGTCACATTCTGGCACTGGATACTTCTGCGGGATGTCCACAACTCCATCACTAGTACTTTCCTCCTTGTTGTAAGGCTCCCACAAAACTACTTCATTGTCCACACTCTTTGATAGGATGAAACTGCCAAGCCATCTAGTGCAATCCAAATAGTTTGAATGCACTGCAGCAATAAAAATAGGAAACTGCACATACTTCGTGGGGAATTTCGATGGAAAATCCGTCTAGGTAAATGACTTCTCAACATAGGTCCAAAACTCTTTCATTGACCAAATCTTGACCATGTTGTCCATGCCACAGCTTGCAATACGATACACATCTACACTGAGAACTTCATTGCGATGTCCCCCAGCTCCAGCAAATATCAAAATGCATATTCCTGTTTGAACATTCCAGAGTCGTACAGATTTATTTTTGCTAGCAGATAAAATAAGGGAAGGTTTCAATGCTTGGGTCCTTATTTCATTCACAGAATCTCCATGGCCAACGAAATTCTTATGGACCTTTTCATTTGCAACATCAAGCACTCAAATTATACCATTGTGACCACCTGCAACTAATAATGGTGAACCATTCACATCGCATGCCCAACTTAATGTGTAAAATGATTCATCCTTATCATCGTCAACATATGTAAATTTCATATCAGCAATTTCCTGCAATGACGCCCAAAATGATCGCCCAGGCCAGCAGAGCCATTGCGTGAAATTAATTCTATCATATATGTTAGATGTGCAGGTGAAGAAAGCAGTTCACTGCAAGCCAAGTAACCAATAGCCTCAAAAGTACAGGTTGCAGCCACATTGAATTATTATCAGATAAAGTATTGCTGGGCACCTCTTTCTTGTATGTGAGTGAAGTGGCAACTGCCAGATATTTCACTATGCGTGACATGAGAAGCTCTAGTGTTGATAACAATGAAACTGTAACCTCTAATTGGATGCGGAGAACCCGCTCTTTACATTATTCTTCAGAATATGAGATAGAATGTTTGTAGCCTTGAATTTCTGAAACGATCCTTTTCAATGATTCTTCCAAGGCACGTTTTCTTTGTTGGAGCTCATCCTCTTGTATACTTTATGATATTTGTGAGTACTGAATATTTATCTCTTGGTGTCATTCGAGGCCGCCTCCTCTGTGTGCTGGCTCTTGGAGAAGAATTGAGTCGCAACAAATTTAATTTTTGATGTCTTGATGATACATTTTAGCCTTGGGGCTTGGTGCGCCGCGTAGGCTGCCCAGTGCGCCGCGCCATGTGAGTGCGCCACGCCAGTGTTAAAAATACACTGTGGAAGAGCACCCAGTGCCCCGCGCGGGCCATGTGCGCCGCGCACCTCCAGCTCCAACTCCACAGTCCTGAAAACCGATTTTGGCCCTTCTACTTTTCAATTTCAACCTTCAAATGAGCTCTTGCATGCATATGACATTTCAAACAATGAAAACATCTCACATAATGATGGATTTGGTTTTTGTTTCACAAAGACCCACTTTTAGTGCTTAAAGCTATGCAAAGCTTGAAACAGGTTCCCTTTAAGCATGTATTCATAGACCAACACATGAGACTGCCTGTTGGACATATAACAATAGAGGTTCACTATGTTTCGGTGGCGAATGGTTCCCAATGTTTCAACTTCCTCCTTGGACAATCGATGGTCATACTCTTACAGTAAATGCTTCCCACTTCGTTATTCATTCTGATATCATCTATATCCATTTTGGAGTTCGTCTAGAGGTGCTTCACTGCCACTGTTTCATTGTTGGGTATGTCAGCGCAATAAACCTTGCTGGATGCTCCACTTCTAATTACATTTGCTTTGTCTACCAATTACAATTTTTTTCTCCAGCCTATCTGCTTGGTGAGGAACATACCTCTGGAAAAATACAATTCCATTGACAAATATTAATGTTGTTGTTATTGCTCAGAAATTGTCCGGGTTGTGGAAGGAGATCTCTGAGATAACCTTTTCAACCAATCTTTGGGTTGGAAACTGACCTTTCCAAGATTTGGAAGAAGACCTTACTGTAGAATCTAACCAATTACTTGATGTCGAGGATGTCGATGGAACTAATCCTTCCTCCAAATATTGCCATGTCTTTTTTGCTAAAAGAATAGCTCCAACAGAGGCATATGTGTAGTGATCCTTTTCTGATAAGTTGTAAAAGTCATTTCCAGCATATTGAACAGAGACTTTGACAGCCACCTGTTTGAATTGGACTCTGACAGAGTATTTGAGAAGACGGAGTCTAACAGGTTCCAAATATAAAGTTGCAATACGTACCTTTTGTGTGTTTTGTACATTATTGAGATCGAAAAATTGCTCCATCTGTAATATCCATGTTGCAGGATCCTTGCCATCAAACTTCCTCATATCGATTTTTGGAATATGGTGCACCTTCAATCCAACATTAGAGTCTATGAAATCATGATTAACATTTCTTTTGTTTGCATCATGAGTTTCCTTTACTCCCCGTTCACCATTAATAAGTATTTCTTGTAGAAAATTTGTCAAATCTGCCTTCAAATCTGCCATGTCTGTCTTCAACTTTGTCTTCAAATCTATCTTCAAATCATCCATCTTAGCTTCCATGCCCTTTATCTTAGATGCCACGCCATTTATCTTAGCTTTGGTTAGCTTTTGTGAGCGTGACATTTGTTGCACTTGTTCTTGTAATTTTGATATATCATGTAGCATTTCTAGCTCTTCTTCATGAGTCATGCTAGAGCTTTCAGGTTCCTTACTAGGTGTTTGCATTTTCTTTCCTCGGGGCATCAGTTACTGATAATAATTCTCTACTATTCCCTTTGAATTTCTTCAAAATAATTTTTCAAACCAATCTTAAGCAAAAATTTAAAAGAATCTACACACCTTTTTTCACTCGGTAGGAGCTCGATATTGCCTTTGATGTATCTCTGTACTTTCGGATCATCTAGTTATGAAATTGCAAATTACAGTAGCCCTCTGTGTCCTCTTTCCAATGCCACCAGTTTGATCCAAATTGGATTCTCCAAGGAAGAGTTATGCAAACGCTCCCACAGTGACCTGCTTATAGACTAGTTCAGTAGAGCGAACTTGTATGACATACCACGAGTCACTGTTTCAACCTTTGGCTCTAAACAAATACATAAAAGAAACTATAGTCCGTTCTCTTTCTGCACCTTCTTACAAAATTTTAATCCGATGCTCAGAGAGAAAGTTATGATGTTTTTCCCCAAGTCACCTGTTTGGAATGTAATTCAGGAGTCTGCACGAAGACCAACTTCCTTAGATCATATCTCCGTAAATATAGCGCGAAACGTTCTAACATTTGGACCTGAGATTCAACGTGATTTCTTCTCAAATGGGTTTTCTTTTTATCTTCTGAAATGTCGCAGAAAAATAGTTATAGTGAAAATGCCACGATGACCTGTTTGGAGTAGCGAAACCATAGAATCCAAAGCTCTGATACCAAATGTTATGAAACCAGCTCAAGAAAAAGATAGAAAAGATAGATCCACGCCTTAGGATTCAGCCTCTTCAAGGAGGAAACCTCCTTTATATTACATAAATGAACAATTCTTGGATGATACAAATGACAAAACATCCTTTCTATATATAGGAGTCTAAGGAGTCACAATATAACCGAGCCGACCTAACAATAATAATATAAAGCCACAAAAATAACAATAGAGGGATTCTATGGGGCACAATAATAACAATATGGGGGCAATAGGGACACAACAATATTAATAAGGGGTACAACTACAATAGTAATGGGGTAATCTCTAGTATTATAGGGACCCAACACCTTCACCCTGATTAGTCTTTGAATTGTACAGCTAGACTCCTGCCCCATAACCTATTTTACCACATGAGCCATCAAAAGTCATATTCCAAATAGGATTTGTTTTAGGGTTCACAATTAGTATTTGTGAGTCATTTTTTTCATTAAAATATTTTTCTGCATGAGTGACCTGTGTATATATAGTCCCATCATTATACAGAATGAAGGAATCAAGATTAGTATGGACATAATAGAGGGGACAGTTGTTTTGATTTTCTTGGATTCTCACTATATACTTCATTAAGGTTTCTCTATAGAGTCTTCTTGGTTGACCAAATACTAGTATTGTTGCATATGTCATATCCATTTGAAGTGTTCCTTGTAACTTATCTTCCCAAGAGCATGATAATAACATGCCATACTTAGGTGAAATGTATGCTACCACTATGTCCATCACTAAACTTTTCGCTGGTATCTGGGGTAATGTGCCACAAATGTCCTTGATAAGGCCTAGATGCCTAACCTTGCTAGAGTCAAATGAGTTTAAATCTTTGTATGGTCTAGTGATTTCAAGTCCATGTTTTTCCATAATAGTCTTTGGCATAAGATTATGCGATGCACCTGAATCCAACATGGCATTATGAATAATTTTGTCGTGAATATTAAGGCTAACATAAAATGGGGGAACACCTCCTTCCTAAGGCTTGCCATCAATTTCTAGTCCAAATAGTAGCTCAGGCTAGTCATCATTCAAGTTCACAGTATTGGTGATTTCTCCTATCTTGAGTACCTTTAGGACCTGAGACCTATACACATTTTTGTTTATCAATTCAGTGAGACGAATAGAAATTTTAAGTTTAGCAAGCTCATTCTTGATACTAAATGGTGTTTGAATTTTAAGCAGATTTGAGAAATCAGCTCTTTCAACGACTTCTTTTGTGTCAAGTTCAGTTTGTTGACTTGTACTAGGAAATATCAGTTTGGACAGCCTTAGTAAAAACATCGACTTTTTTCTTGCTAACAAATTTTTTGCTCTTATTTTCTAAACTGTTTACATTTTTGTAGAGCTTTCATCCGTTTTCTTGAGATTAGGCTAAGCACTATTCTTGGCAGGGTGACCAAAATTATTTTTGTTTGAGTTGTCATTGTTTTTCTTACTCCTAAGATTATACTGTCTGTGGACTTCTAAGATGGCATTCTCAAATCCATGTTTATAGTCATCAAATTCCAACTCTATTTGAGCTAACAAAAACAGTTTTTGTTCCTCTTGTGTAAGAAAAACAGAACTATCTTCATTCATCCCCATTAACTTAATTTTATTTTCCTCAACTTCTTCAACCACACCTACATCTTCATAATTTTCTTGAAATGGGGGCCTAATTTCTTGATCTAGGCCTCTTTGTTCTCTTTGTCTAATTTGTAGAGTGTTTCTTCTTGGATTTGGATTTTGGTTATGGGGAACAAGTTGGTTTCCCTAGGGACACTTCTCTCATTTAAACTTATTCTCTCCATAATTATTTTCATGGTCCTCACTAAAGAATCAATCTTAGCATCTACTGTGGAAGTTGAAGCTTCTTCTCTTATTGTCACCCTTCTTTCAATTTTCATCCTAGCTCTTTTTGCTTGTAAATTAGCCTCTACACTTACAACATCTCTTTGCATCCCTTCTAATGTCTGAGAATTCCTTTCCCTAAGTTGGTAGGACATATCTGCATCAAAGCCGTCTTGGGATTTTATCAAGGCTAATCCTGTGGTGGTTTAAGATTTACAAGAATTGCATTATAGGTATTGTTGAATCTAGCACAATTGTCCTAAACACTTTCACCTACTTCCCTCCTAATATTTCCATATTTTGATAAAAGATGCATAGGGTTCTTTTTGACTTCCCATCTATTAATAAAGGTTTGGTGGAATGTAGGGAGACCATTTATACTATTTGCAGGCAAATATTTAAACAATTTTCAAACTTCTCCTCCTAAAATTTGAGCAAACACTTTGAGCTTGATACTTTCTTCATCTACCTCTTGTAAGTCAAAACAATTATTCATTTTATTCACATGTTGTTGGGTTGTTAAAGGACCAATCCTGTCAAATAGTGTGATTTTGGATTGATAGTATTGTGATATATTGGCCAATGGCACTAGAAACACCAAGCGAGCATATCGGGATGCCATGATTGGTGGTGGTGGAAGATTACTTGAAGGAGGTTGAACAATGGACGAGGGTGGATTACCACTAGGTGGAGATGAGAGTAAAGGAATTTGGTAACCCAATGTGGAAGGATAAAGAAGGGGTGGGAATTATGGAGGCAATAGGACTTGGTGACTGAATATGTGTAGCTTGAGATGTGATGGAAGAAGCTGCTATATTTAAGGCAGTTAATTCTATTGAGTGTTGAAGGTAAGCGTCATCAATTTCTAAGGTGAGATTTGTTACTAAATCTTGAAGAGTAACAAAATGTTGTAAGAGCTAAAGATCTGATTCAATTTGTGAAGAAATTTCTCTCACTAGGCTCTTTGGTAAAACTTATGGATCGAATATAATATGATCTTTCCAATTCTATGATTTGGTCCTAAATAAGCCTTGTTCAAAGTGTAAATCAAACTGGATATCTTGAAAGGTTAAAAAATTTTCAGGGAGAGAGTTGGCTCTATGAAGAAATCTATTGCTTTTCTGACTCTCAATTCTAGGATTTTTTCTTAAGATCTTTTTAGGATTGTCCACTATGGTGGGAGGATTTGGATCTAGGTGGGATCTAGTAGAGATTCTTCTAGGAGCCAATGCTCATATTTAAAACAACGACAAACTGAATATTGTTGGGTGTGGAGCCTGATTATCTTTAGTATTCAAAGGTTTCAGCTAGATGTATACCCCAGGAAGATTGTACACCCCTCCACGTGGGGGGAACTTGTCCCACCCGTGGGGGTTTAAGGGGGGCGATCCCCCCTAGTTGGGGGGTCCAGGAGCTAGTGGTTCCCTTGTGGGGGTTGCTAAAAATAGATGTAAAATTTCCTTGTAAAAGACCAGTAATTTCTAGTCAACTTGGGTCGTTCATTAGGCGAATGATCTGACGGTAGAAGTTATGTTTAGTTTAGGTTTTTTTTCCCTAGAAGGCAACCCCTCACTATATATGAGGGAATTGTTTTGCATCTAGATATATCTATATTCTGAGTGAAGAAAAGCGACGAGATTGAAAGTGAAGAGGGAGTTACAACGGATCCGTTGTAAGTTGTATCTCTTTAGTTTGCTTGATAATATAATAAAATAAGGATTGACAGTTTCTCCATGGATGTAGCCCAAATTGGGTGAACCACATATATTTGTGTCTCTCTTGTTTTATGCATTTTCTGTGTTTATATTTCTGCAATATTTTATGTGTTCCATTGCTCTATAATATATAATTTTCTAACAACTGGTATCAGAGCCGAAGGTCTATTTGGCTAATAAACTTGCAAGAGAGAAGGGTTCCTGGTTTGAGTGGGAGCAATGGAAGAAGATGGTAGGTTTAGGGTCGAAAAATTCAATGGCCAAAACTACCAGCTGCGGAAGATGGAGATGGAATATTATCTATATCAAAGAGATCTGTACCTTCCATTGAGCGGAAAGACAAAGAATCCGACGAGTATGACAAACACAGAATGGAATATTCTTGACAAAAAGGCACTTGGAACAATATGGCTATGCCTAGCGGCATTGGTAGCATTTAATATTTCAAAGGAAATGACAACAAAGGGTTTAATTTCAGCATTGGCGAAACTATATGTAAAACCCTCAGCCTCAAATAAGGTATTTATTTTGAAGTGTTTATTTAATATGAAGATGTCAAAAGGTGGATCTGTTGTTGATCATTTAAATGATTTCAATACAGTTACAAGTCAGTTAAGTTTTGTCAGGGTAACTTTTGTTGATGAAGTTAGGGCTTTGTTATTTCTGTGCTCATTGCCAAAAAGTTGGAATGGTTTAGTTATGGCCATTAGTAACTATGTCTCTAGATCTAGTACTTTAAAGTTTGATTATGTTGTCAGGGCAATCCTTAGCGAAGAAATGTGAGAGAAAAGCTTTGGTGAGACATCAGGTAATGCTTTGACTACAAAGACTAGGGGAAGAAAAATGGAAAGAGGAAAGAGCCCTGGATATCGCAGTAAGTCAAGAAAAGGCATATCCAAATTGAGATCAGGGATAGCGTATTGGAAATGCGGGAAGAAAGGACACCTAAAGAAAGACTGCAAAACTCAGAAGGGAAAAGAAGGAGATGCACAACAAGAAACTAATCATGGAGCGAATGTAACAGGTGATGTGTTGCAAGATGCTTTGATTATTTCATTAGAAAATATTATTGATGCCTGGGTGGTAGATTCAGGGGCCTCATTCCAGGCCACCCCTGATAAGAAACATTTTCATGATTATGTTCAAGGAGATTTTGGATAGGTTCGATTGGGTGATGATAAACCCTGTAAAATCGTTGGAATGGGTATAGTTTTCATAAAACAACAAAATGGAAATCAATGGCTATTGAAGGAGGTAAGGCATGTTCCAGATCTGAAGAAAAATATGATTTCAACAAGGCAGTTGGGAGGTGAAGGTTGCATAACTACTTTCACAGATAAAACCTGGAAGGTCACTAAAGGATCCCTGGTAATAGAGAAAGGAGGAAAGGTTGGTACAATGTATTTATGTAATGGTATTTCTAATGATATTAATGCTTTAACATCTACAAGAGAATATATGGAATTGTGGCATCATAAGCTCGGGCACCTGAGTGAGAAGGGACATAGATTCTTCACTCAAGAAATTTGTTGTTGGCTTTGAAGCATGTTGATTTAAAATTCTGTGAGAATTGTGTTTATGGAAAACAGAAGAGAGTCAGATTCCTTAGAGTTGGGAAAGAAAAGAAGAACATAAAATTAGAGCTTGTACATACAGTTGTATGGGGACCTTCTCAGGTATCATCTCTTGGTGGCTCTCATTATTATGTTATTTTTATTGATGATGCAACCAGAAAAACCTGAATTTATTGTATTCGAAATAAATCTGATGTATTTGATACTTTCAAGAAATGGAAATCTTTGGTTGAAAATGAGACAGGAAAAAGGTTGACGTGTCTCAGATCAGATAATGGAGGTGAATATTGCAGCAAAGAGTTTGATAGGTATTATTCAGAGGATGGAATTCGTAGAGAGAAGACAGTTCCAAGAACACCACAAGAAAATGTTGTGTCAGAAAGGATGAATAGGACAATCATGGAGCATGCAAGGTGCACGAGATTGCATGTAGGATTGCCTTTACAATTTTGGGCAGATATTGTAGATACTACTGTTTATCTAATAAATAGAGGGCCTTCAAGTTCCTTGTGTTATCACAAAATCAGTACTGATGGCTGCTAATCAATTAGACTCTATGTAACTATTTCAGACCAGACTCTTGGCTAAGGATTAGCCTCCCTAACCTGAGAGGGCTCTCTCAAAATAAACTACTGATTTATCATTAACACGAAGAGGGCTAACTCTTGAAATGAAAACTTAATAAACATGCTGGTTGGACAGACAACATAAGATTTCTTCCATTGGGCTCATGGAGTCAAACACTATTTCAGTAAACCATAAAACTACTCATTCATGGAAGCCAAGGCATGTAATGTTTAAACACTCAAAACATCTCTCAAAGAACCATCAACTCATAAGTATACACAGGAAGTCTGAGCACTAGGTGAATTCAGAGTGATTGTATACCTATAGAGCTATAAAACATGAAGGACATTTCTCAAAGAACCTCAACTCATAAGTATACACAGGAAGTCTGAGCACTAGGTGAATTCAGAGTGACTGTATACCTATAGAGCTGTAAAACATGAAGGAAAAACCACATACATCTTGAGCATTTGAACAAAGTATGAATCTTGAGAAGAAAAAGTAGTCTTTCTATTACTGTAAAAAGTCTTTTACAACAGCCAATATAAACTCTGTTTTTTGCATAAACATCCAACCCTCATTACATCAGAGTTTCATCTATATATAGGAAAATATTCTTAACTACTTTGAGCCTCCTCCTCCAGCATGAGGGGAGCTCGATGACTAACATTAACTACCCTTATCTATTTTAACAGACTCATTAAATACACTAAGTGTTGAGCTGTAATTACAAAGAGTCCTAATCAAACTTAAACTCTAATTCTATTCTCCTCGTAACATGATTCTTTTCTTGATATTTGACAGCTGTCTCCTTTTAGTTTTGGCCGTGATAGCTGAGATAAGGATGCAAGGAACAAGGTTAGCATTGGATGCTGAATGTGTTGATGGTTCATTGATCATAAGAACAAACCCCTGTTTTTCCTGTCCTTGTCTCCCATTATCCTTCGAAAGTTAAGCAACATGTTCCCAGCTCTTTAATACCCCAAAATTAATGAGCATCACCATATTCCCAAATATGCTGGAAGCCTTGTTGATTGAATAGGTGTATAAGCCCAAATCCTCGTATGCATCTCCAATCAAACCCTAACCACCGTAATAAAGTACCTTTATTAAAGTTATAACTTAAGACAAAATATTTCACCTTTGTGGAGAATGCACACTTGTCATTATCTGAATGGTTTTGCTAGCCTTATGTGGTCTCCTTTATGTTTCTTAGGCGTTTCCTTCAAAGATCTGCTGACCTCACCATTAAACTGCTCATTTTTCTCATAAAATAGCACCTACAGCAGTTTCGCAGTTTCGTAGTGAAACTTTGGTCACCCGTTTCTCCCAGCTCAGAATGAATTTGAGGAAACTGAAGGAGGCTTTTTTGAATCAGTCCATGCTGAACAAAAACCTCTCTCGGTTTTTTGAAACATTTTTCCTACCGCCCAAAATAATTCTTTGAAAAACAGGTGATAAACAGGAAAAGTCTATTTGTGAAAAACTGCACTTACAGCAGTTTTGTAGCGCAAGTTCAACCACAAATTCCTCCCACATCAGAATGAATTTGAATAAACGGAAAGAGGTTTTTGTAGTACCACATGTTAGGAAGAAAAACCTCTTTCAGTTTTCAAAATGGAGTTCTCAGCTGCTCAGGAAAGCTTCTGTAAGTTGACTAGTAAAAACAGTTTTTCTTTGTTAAAACAGGCTGCTACAGGGGTTTCGTAGCGCGCTGTGAAAACGCTGAGTTGTTCCGAAAATCACAGTTTCAATACCAAAATTCGACTGTCTTGAATGTGCTGTCCACCATTTAGCTGTGTGAAAGCCAAAATTCTTGCAAACTGTTCCAGATATCCTGAAGTGTGGTAAATATACTCACTTTATGATAAAAATCTAAAATAAGATTTGTAAGCCTATTATGTCCACCTATCTTGACCTGGTTGAATCTTAATAGCTTCAGCTGATGTCGTGCATACCTTGTAAACATTCACTTTTGAAAATTCTCGCTCATATTCAAAACTGGTCAATTTAGATTGGACTGTTTCACTCATAAGGTCTACTAGAGTGTTTCACTGTTCTCTACAGGAGCACTGCTGACATGTGAAAAGTTCTTCCATTGAACAGGTTCAAACCATCTACTATCTTGCTCTTATGGTCCTTGCTACTTAGGAATCTCTTCCAACAGAGATACCATAGGTTGAAATGACATATTGATAACATCAGGATTAAGGCCAATAGTATCCACCCAAACTTTGTGACTTTGGACAATATCATCACCTACAGCAGTTTCGTAGCGCGCTACGAAACTGCTGAATTATTTGAAACAACTTGCTTTTGACCCGAGATCTTTATCACCCAAACATTTGATTGCCAAAAAATCCCTTACCTTACCCTTTTCCTTTGAAATATTTTCAGTGATAACACCTTGGATGGTGGTATTCCAGAGGAGGCATGGACAGGTAAAAAGGTAAACTATTCTTTTTTAAAGACTTTTGGTGGTGAAGCCTTTGTCCACATTAACAAAGAAAATAGAACAAAGCTTGAGGCAAAATTAAAGAAATGTACCTTTATTGGATATGGTGTTAATGATTTTGGTTATCGCTTATACGATTATGAAAATCACAAAATCATTAGGAGCAGAGATGTAATATTCAATGAAAAGGTCTTGTATAAGACGCAGTTGCAGGAAAAGAAATAGGAAAAAGAAAACTAAGAATACACAGTGCTTGACAATATCACAAGAAAAGTGATGGCGTCTGAAAATGATAATGATCAACAGCCAGAACAACAACCACAACAACAACAAGCACTTCAAACACCTGAAAGTGGTGTTAGATGATCTACCAGGATAAGTAGACCCCCTGAAGGATACTTTCCTTCATTATATTATGTATTGTTGACTGATTCTAGTGAACCAAAATGTTATGAATAAACAATGTAGGTAGAAACCAGGAAGAAGTGGGAGCAAGCCATGAAAGAAGAGATGGACTCCTTAGCACATAACCAGACTTGGGACTTAGTCAGGTTGCCTGCAAGTAAAACATCATTATATAATAAATGGGTTTACAAGTTGAAGGAAGAAGATGGAGGTAGAAAAAGGTACAAAGCTAGACTTGTGGTGAAGGGGTTTGCACAGAATAAAGGTATTGATTTTGATGAAATATTTTCTCCTATTGTGAAAATGACTTCAATCATAACTATTCTAAGTCTAATAGCAGCTGAAGATTTGCATCTTGAGCAGTTAGATGTAAAGACAACCTTTCTCCATGGGGATTTGGAGGAAGATATATATATATATATGCAGCAGCCACAAGGACATGAGGTAAAACAGAAGGAGAAACTAGTGTTCAGGTTCAAGAAGAGCTTGTATGGCTTAAAATAGGTTCTAAGGCAGTGGTATCTAAAATTTGATAGGTTTATGTCTGAACAAGGTTATACTAGGTGTCACTCTGATCATTGTGTTTATCTCAAAAGGAAAAATGATGGCAACTATATTATATTGTTATTGTATTTAGATGGCATGCATGTTGCAGGTTCTAACATGCAGGAAATAAATGTGCTCAAAACGAAATTGGCAAACTCATTTGCAATGAAGGATTTGGGTGATGCAAAACAAATCCTTGGTATGAGAATAACTAGAAACAGGAAGAATCACAAATTAACATTGTCTCAAAGTGAGTACATAGAAAAGGTGTTGAAAAGGTTTAACATGCAGAATGAAAAACCAGTTAGTATACCTCTGGCTAGCCATTTCAAATTAAGTAAGGAGGAGTGTCCCAAGACTGAGGAAGAAACGGCTCATATGTCTAAAGTTCCATATGCATCAGCAGTTGGAAGCTTAATGTATGTAATGGTAGTTGTAAGTAGGTACATGAAAAATCCAGGAAAAGAACATTGGATGGCGGTGAAGTGGATTCTCAGGTATTTGAGAGGTACCACAAACCAAGCATTATGCTTTGGTGGTTCAAACATTGCTCTACAGGGATATGTTGATGCAGATATGGTGGGTGATAGGGATTACAAGAGGAGCACAACATGGTATGTGTTTACTATAGGTGGAACAGTTGTTAGTTGAGTCTCAAAACTGCAAAGTGTTATTGCGCTCTCAACAATAGAAGCAGAGTATGTTGTTGCTACAGGGGCTAGTGAAGAAATGATTTGGTTACAAAGGTTTCTGGATGAATTGGGTAAGAAGCAGGAGTTGGGCAGGTTATACAGTGATAGCTAGAGTATCATACATCTTGCAAAGAACTCTGCATTTCATTCCAAGACTAAGCATATACAGCTCGAGTACCATTTCATACGATCAGTGTTGGAAGATGGACAATTGAAGCTAGAAAAGATACACACTAGCCAGAATCTTGCAGATATGTTAACGAAAGTTGTAACCAGGGAGAAACTGGGAATCTTCTCAGTTTCAATTGGTCTTCAAGTATGATTAAGAAGATGAGAAATAGACGGGTCCAAAGTGGAGTTATTGTCTAGAAAATGAAGCAGCGGTGGAGTTGCTATAATCAGTCTCCAAGTGGGAGATTGTTGGGTGTGGAGCTTGATTATCTTTTGTATTCAAAGGTTTCAGTTGGATGTATGCCCCAAGAAGACTGTACACC
>APFE030609827.1:46685-67495 GCA_000404065.3 Pinus taeda
CTATGTTCAGCATAGCTACAACTGGGCTCTCCACTACTCGACTGGCCACAACAATTTTTATGTGGGCTTGGGATTCTAGCCACTATGTTCCATTGATGTGGACATGCCATTTACAGCTACTCACGCAGATTTGGCTCATGTTTAGTTCGAAACAGATAAGGCAAAATATTTCATTGAGCACATCCAACATATTCATTAGTAGGTCCATGACATTAAGGAGAAATAAAATGCCAAGTACAAGCAATGATATGATCAACATCGGGTGCCACACAAGTTTCAAGTGGGCGACAAAGTCTTGTTGCATTTGTAAAAGGAACGCCTTACCGGAGCTTATCGAAAACTCAGACCACTCTGATATGGTCCTTACATCATTACCAAGGTTGTGGGAGACAATGCATTTGAGCTCAGCATTCCCCATTCCTTGGCATGCACCCAGCGTTCAATGTGGACCACCTTCGGCCATAATTTCCATCATTATTAGACACATCCGACATTGCAGAACAACTCACACCCATAGCGTTAAATCTAGATTGCATTGAGCAAGCTGCAACTGATCAGATCATGGACACACGGATCAAGCACACTTGCCAGCAGAATATCCAACTATATTGAATTGTCAAAGTAGGCCAACTCCTTCACCAGGGCAAGTGGCTCACCAGGGACCAAGTTCAGCAGAAGTTTCCTCATCTCATGGAGGAACTCAATGCAATGGGGACCATTGCTTCCTAAGGGGGGAGGAGTGATCCAGGTGGATATTGGTGGCCACACACCAAGTCCACTTGGACGCCCACCATTTTTTCTTTTAGCTTTTCAGTTTCCTTATTTGTAGCACAATTTACTATTTTTAGCAATTTTTTGGGTCCTGAACTTCTGGAGCCGTGTTGAGGCCCTAAACAACATTTTTTGGGAAACCTGGGAGCAACATGGGTCCTTGTATTAATTTTTCTCTTCCCAAAGTTGTATTTCTCAGATATATCTTTCTAACGAGATATTGTACACTTCAAACGAAGATCGTATGCCAAAGTTACGACCCTAGGAAGTTGATGTACCAATTTACCCAAACGGGGCCCACAATTTGGCGCTTCATCTTCTAGGGTTAGGTTTTTGGATGTTTATGGTTTTCCATTGTTTCTCAACAATAAATATGCCTTCGAGTCTCACTGTAACAAAGTTCAGAGGCATGTAGCCACCACATCTCTTCTCAGAGATAAGATACCATCGCCCTAACCGGTTTATTTCCATTTCTGTTTGTAAGAATATTTCAGTATTTTACAGCAATGAAATGAAGTATTATTTCCACTGCATCTCTGTATTTACGCTTATCTCTATAATTTCTTGCGTTCCCATTTAAATATGGATCATGACCTCTGCACATGTTTATAGATATGTGATGGAAACTTTTGAGTGCATCATCACATAACAAGGAGCTCGACTAATTTGTAGTTATACGTAGTACGTTTGGATAGAGAAGAGATGAGATCAATACAATTTTGCTGGCCCTGTAGAAAACAAGATGGGAGATCAATGTTAGAGTAAATGTCTTCATTCAATTGATTATATGTTTGTGTTACAATGTTTTTGCAGGAAATGACGATGACAGAGACTGAGATCACAGGATCATTCATTTGATGCTTATATGGCAGGCTTTTTGTTATAGTTATTTTATGTTTTCAATGTTGTAGAGTTTTCATATGGAAATGACATGGATGTGATGTATATATGCCATCATTTTTTTTGAGTTTCTTACTTCTAGTTGTCAGGAGGATAGTTTAATTCTTTGATGAGAGAAGGTTAATGTTTGATTTTGGTTTGAGATGTTTATGAATGTGTATGAGCACAGATTTGTTATGTTTAAATGCTACTATAAGAGTCATCATAATGTTGTTGTAAGTGAGGAATTTTTTTTTTAGTAGCGATGTACTTGTATCATGATGTGTATGGCTAAGAGATCGAATTACAGTGTTGGTCGTATGTAGTTGTTTAGTGTATGGTGATATTTTATTGACTTGTGCATGAAGAGAGGTCAATGTATGAGTTGATTCAGAGTTGCTAGGGTTTGATCAGATTCATTTGAATTAGCTAAGCATATGTGGATATATGTTGTTGTTCATTGAGAGCATGGGTGAATGTTGAGTTAGTCTTTGTGAGTTTATTGAAGTTAAGAGAGAACTTGTCAGTGGGATTTTGTATACTACTAGGATTCGACAACTTTTTGGTTTGTATCTTGATGTGTATGATCATAGTATGCTATTGCTAAGGGAATACTAGTTTATGATGCTACTAGAAGAGAGTAGTTGTGACTTGTTTATGTATACAGTTGGAAATAAAAGGAGAGTGTTGTCGATGTTTGGGAAAAGAGTTTAATCTTGCTAGGGTTTATGATAAAATATGTATTGCAAAGATTGGTGGTAGGAGTATGATCATTGGGTAAAATTGTCTTATGCCAAGTGTTATGGAACCAACTCACAAAATAGAAAAAATAGATAGATCAACGAATTAAAAATCAGCCTCTTTGATGGGGAAACCTCCTTTACATTACACAAATGAACAACTCTTGGATGACACAAATGACAAGACCTCCTTTCTATATATAGGAGTCCAAGGGGTCACAATATAATCAGAGCTGACATAACAATAATAGTGTAAGGGCACAACAATACAATAGTGGGTGTCTATGGGGCACAATAATAACAATATGGGGACTACATGGGCACAATAATATAATAAGGTGGTTGGCCTAATAAAAATAAGGGTCTAAACTAGTAGTATAAGGACCTAACATTCCACTTTCCTTCAAAAAATTCTTTTTCTCAACGTTTTAGTAGTTCTGGATGCTTATGTATAAAATTGTCATCCTCCCATGTGGAATCTTCAACGGGTAAGTTCTTCCACTTGATGAGATACTCTGAAATTGATCGATTTCTTCACTGTTGGGTTCTTGTTTCTGTGATGATTTAGGTTCCAATATGATTTTTCCTTCCTTGTCAAGTTCCGACAATATTGTTTGAACTCGGAGCTTGTCACTTATAACCTTCTTTAAGCATGAAACATGGAAAACTAGGTGCACTCGGGAAGATGTAGGAAGCTCCAATTTGTATGCCATAGTACCAATATTTTCTAACAACTTGTAAGGACCATAGTACTTTGGTGATAATTTATTATCCTTCCTAGCTTGCTTGAGGGGCATTTGTTTGTATCGTTGTAGTCGTAAAAATACGCAGACGGCTACATCAAAACTTGTTTTAGTGCAATGTTGATTTGCCTATTGTTTAATTCAATTCTTCCCCAAAATGAGGTTATCCTTTAAGAGTTGGAGAACTTGTTGTTCATTCTTGTTGTGATAGTCATGAAATAGGTCCCAGTGTGAAGAAGGACCCTTCCAAGACCTTTTACTTTCATGATATGTTAAAATTGATTTTTAAAAGAACATTAATGAATACATCTGCATGTAGAAAAGAAGAGGAACATATCAATCATCAGCACATAAAACATAACCGTTGATAATGGAGTTCGTCCAGGAGGGACTACGTCTCCGAGCCCCGGTGTCAAGATGGTGTAAGCTACTGCATTAAGTGATGTCAATAATGATGATGTACACAAATATGATGTCACGATCATACAAGGAAAAATTCCCGCATGCAAGAGTGGCCCTAAGAGATGTTCCTCAACTAGAACTCTCAATCAAAAGACTCCTATTAGTATGATACAAAAACATGCATGATGAGCATCTTGCCAACATGGCACAAAAGGGATGTCAATGCAAAATCATGCATGACGACAACAAGAGTATCCCTGCAACATACAACAAGGGATCTCAAAGCATAACATGATGAGTTATGACAACAAGTATACCATATAGAAGATTCTGCATCAAAACAAGCAAGGAATCATGACAACATGTAATAAAACAAAATCATGCATCAATATCAATCAAGGATCTATGCAGCATAATGTAAAAGAAGAAGTACATGAACAATAACCATATGCCTCACACCACGGGCTATTTGAAGAAGTGGATGTCTCACTACTGAAGCTGCTTAGACCATCGATCTCAAGGCAATGATTGTATGAAGATGGCTGCTCACACAAGAATGTGAACATATGAAAGAGAAGCTATCAAAATGCTAAAGCTTATTGAATATTGATTTCACAGCATCGATTGCAAGAAGAATTGATCAAAAGATGAATCGATCACAAGAAGAAGAATCGATCATAAAGAGAATAATTGCTCTGGATTCTCGGCTCTGTAGCTCGCTGGCTATCTAGCTCTGTAGTGCTCTGGCTTATGTCACTGCAGCTTTGTGATCTTCCTGAAGTTCAAGCTCTCTCTGGCTTCATGCTTCTCTGTAGCTCTGCAGCTCCGCGATCTATCTAAATTTCAAGATCTGTGGTTGTACACGTCTCAAGCACTGCTCTGGCTTCAAGCTTCTCTGCATAATTCGCAACACAGTCTAGCTATCTCTGCATAGCCTGGCCTTCTCATTCTGTAACTATTCATTAGGTGCAACATCCTTATTGGCTCTCTAGCACTTCAGGCTCTTGGGGCTTTCTAACACAGACTCTCAGGCACTTTAGCATAGGTCGTCTGGCCCTTTGTCACGCAGCCTCTTGCCTCCCCCGCTGAGCTCTCTGCACCCATCGTGTTTTATAACACGTTTGGGGACAAGGCCGCTTATAAATCAGAGTTATTTTTTTCAAAATAGAAGCCATTTGCATAGAAGCATCGACGGTGCAACAAAATCCTCCAAAATGGCCCTTTTTCTGTTAAAATAGAAAGACACAGAAATACTGAAAACATTGGAAATTCAGACCAAAATCATAGAAGACTGTACTTCAAAATATAGTAAATCAGCCCTATAAACCCTATCGGGTCCACCTTAGTCGCTTATCGCATCGCATAGCGGATTTGGCCAAAACCAAAAGTACACGAGATTACACTAAAAAATCTGAATTCCCAGATCTTAGATTTTATCAAATCGGGCTTATAATTCCCATCGGGTCCGCACTTATCGCTTATCGCTATCAATGCTGCCAATAGCCCTACATATTGGGGATCGCCGATCACCGGTATGCTGATATGCTGATATGCCAATCTGCCAATATGTCGATGTCAGCGACCGCTAATCGCATTCGCTACAGCCCATGGGTCCTGGTCCTTGACCTTTGGGTTTCGGCGACCCAATCCACCGATCTGACACTCCATCGCTAATTCACAAGCACTGATATTGTCGATCACTACCTGAATAGCACTAATATTGGCCACCACTGGCCTCCGATTGCCATTTTCCTTATAAAGGCTTAAAACCCATTTTTAAGAGAAAATGCCTCATTTTCCTAAGGAACAAGTTGACCTTGTTTTCACGATAACTTCATCATCCGGACTCGGATTGAAGTGTTATTCACACCACTGGAATCATGAAAACGATATCTATGCTCTGGTCCTGGGTCGAATTCATTCTAAATACTTTTATTTTTTAGCATTCATAAGCATTCTTTGTCCTAAGTGTCTCTCTGGAGCCACCTGGATCAATCCTCCCCACTGAGGAGCTTTTGGTCCTCCAAAAGCATAAAAAGTAATCTAAAACTCTCTATGTACCATGTCTGCATCACAAGCATCCTGAAAAGGTCTCGCTTCCATCTCCTTCACCTTTGTTCTTCGGAGCCTTAAGTGATGAGCCGACACATGCTACTCCTACAACCTCTAGTACATTGTTTTACAAATTACATGCTTGAATGACATGACCGACTAATGACCCAAATGTCCCATACTTGCCACGAGTTTATAACTCATACTCGGTGGTGAAGCTTACAACAAGATGGACGTAACACTCCAGCTATGACAACAAGGCCAATATATCATTGTTGCTTCAAAAAATAATGAAAAACACATCATCACTGCAACACATGATTTACATACATAAGGCCAAACACTATTGTTTTGACAAGTGATGGAAACATAACATCATTTTCAAATTTTTAACATGCAACTCAAAATACAACTCAAAACATGACCAGACATCATTGTTGCTGACTACGTGATGGAAACAAAAGTGATTTACAAAATAAGGACCATGAAATGACAACATGTTAAAAAAACCATTTTTCACTTATCAATGTGAATAGGTCACCTCCTTGAGGTGGTTTTTCTTGTTGAACAACCGCTCTTCCTAGTTCACGCACCAACGTTTTGTCTTTAGGGCATTTCTTTGGATGGAGCTTCCACCAAATGGCTCTTTGATGGCCATTTCTGTCGTAATGACGGCAGTAGGTTTTCTTCCTCCATATTTGCTTAACCTGTTTCTTTTCATGCCTTATCTTTTTGAGTGTTGCCATCCTTTTCCAACACTTAGAAAAGGTATGGTTAGGTAAACCATAAAAGGTACATGTTTTTTGATGACTTGATCTTCGTGCATTATTAACAACATGATCATAATCAAAATGAGCATTTGAAGATCGAAAATGGTTATACTTTCCTTTGTTGTCACTAATGTCAGTATGGTGATGAGAGCTTGCCTCAACTCTCTTCCTGCAATCGAAACTGCCATGGGATGATGGGGATGTTTTCCCATCATTCTCTTTCCTCAACAATGTCTTGGATGAATCTAGCACCTTCGAGCACTCCCCTTTAGTGTACCTCAAGCATACAAATGGATGTTCATGCAAAACCTCCAAAAGTGGAGTTATGCCTTGGTTATTAACACCAAGTTCTTCTTTCTCCTCGTGTCTCGTCCTTGTAAGAAGCCTCATGTTTGTCCCTATAATTGGGATCTCCAAATCTCTAACAGATATCATACTATGAGAAGATGAAATCAAAAGGAAATCAACATCTTTTACCTTCTCTTTCTATTTGGAAAGAACTAATGAGGGTTTATCATCATCCGTTGTTGATGGTTCGCTAACTATTGTGGCACATTCCCCAACTTCTTTCCTAACATACCCAAGTCCTGCCTGACGGGGTAATTCCTCTACTTTGATGGGGTTGAAAATGCCTTGGCCATTAACGCCCAAGCCTTTTCCTTTATACCCCATTCTCTTTAACAGTTTGGAGCCAATTCCTGTGGTGTGATTTTCAAACACAGTGAAATCATCATCAGGAAACATACATGAAGATGGAGAACTACTTTTTACCTCACATGGGTTACGCTGCAGCTTTTCCAAGGCCTCATCCTTTGCTTGCAGTTGTCGTAGTAAAATTTGTTTTTCCTCTTTCTCTTCATGTAGGTGCATCTTCAATTCATCGTTCTTTGTTTGAAGATTATGTTTGTTTTGCTTCATTTCCTCCATGACCTCTTCTGTGGCTTGCAACTAAAGCTGCAATCACTCCTTTTCCTATGTCTTTTTCTATAGAGTTTCATACATAATTTCCACTCTCTTGGAAATGTTGAGCATGGTCTCGTACATCGTTCTTTCGTGCTTTGTCATTTTCACACTGCAATTCACATCAACGCAAAGACCACTCTGATACCACTTGATCTACGTTTGGGTGGGAAGAAGGACCCTTCCAAGACCTTTTACTTTCATGATGTGTTAAAATTGATTTTTAAAATAACATTAATGAATACATCTACATGCAGAAAAGAAGAGGAACATAACAATCATCAGCACATGAAAACATAAGCATTGATAACGGAGTTCGTCCAGGAGGGACTACGTCTCTGGGCCCCAGTGTCAAGATGGTGTAGGCCACTACATTAAGTGCTATCAATAATGATGATGTACACAAAGATGACGTCACGATCATACAAGGAAAAATTCCCTCACACAGGATTGGCCCTAAGAGATGTTCCTCAACTAGAACACTCAATCAAAAGACTCCTATCAGTATGATATAAAAAAATGCATGATCAACATCCCGCTAACATGGCACAAAAGGGATGTCAATGAAAAATCATGCATGATGAAAACAAGAGTATCCCAGCAACATACAACAAGGGATCTCAAAGCATAACATGATGAGTTATGACAACAAGTACACCATATAGAAGATTCTACATCAAAACAAGCAAGGAATCATGACAACATGTAATAAAACAAAATCCTCCATCAATATCAATCAAGGATCCATGCAGCATAATGTAAAAGAAGAAGTACATGAACAATAACCATATACCTCACACCACGGGCTATCTGAAGAAGTAGATGTCTCATTGCTGAAGCTGCTTAGACCATCGATCTCAAGGCGATGATCATATGAAGATGGCTGCTTGCACAAGAATGTGTACATCTAAAATAGAAGCTATCAAAATATTGAAGCTTGTTGAACATCGATTTCACAGCATCGATTTCAAGAAGAATCAATCGAAGAAGAATCGATCAAAATATGAATCAATCACAAGAAGAAGAATCGATCATAAAGAGAATAACTGCTCTGGACTCTCAACTCTGTAGCTCGCTGGATATCTGGCTCTGTAGCGCTCTAGCTTATGTCACTGCAACTCTACGATCTGCCTGAAGTTCAAGCTCTCTCTAGCTTCATGCTTCTCTGTAGCTCTACGGCTCTGCAATCTGTTTGAATTTCAAGCTCTGTGGCTCTATGCATCTCAAGCACTGCTCTGGCTTCAAGCTTCTCTACATAATTTGCAGCATAGTCTAGCTATCCCTACATAGCCTGGCCTTCTCATTGTGTGACTATTCACTGGGCGTAGCCTCCTTATTGGCTCTCTATCACTTCAGGCACTTGGGGCTCTCTAACACAGGCTCTAAGGCACTTTATCACAAGCTCTCTAGCCCTCTGTCATGCAACCTCTCGCCTCCCCCACTCGGCTCTCTACACCCATCGTGTTTTATAACACGTTTGGGGATAAGGCCACTTAGAAATCAGATTTGTATTGTTCAGAATAGAAGTTGTTTGCATAGAAGCATATGCGGTGCAACAAAATTCTCCAAAATAGCCTTTTTCTATTAAAATAGAAACACACAAAAATACTGAAAACATTGGAAATTCCAACCAAAATCATAAAAGACCAGAGTTCAAAATATAGTAAATCAGCCCTATAAACCCTATCGGGTCCACCTTAGTCACTTATCGCATCGCATATCATATTTGGCCAAAACCAAAAATACATGGGATTACACTAAAAAATCTGAATTCCTGGATCTCAGATTTTATCAAATCAGGCTTATAATTCCCATAGGGTCCGCACTTATCGCTGCTGCCAATAGCCCTGCATATAGGGGATTGATGATCACTGATATGCTGATATGCCAACATGTCGATCTACCAATATGCCGATATCAACAACCACTAATCGCATTCGCTACGGCCCAGGGGTCCTGGTCCTCGACCTTTGGGTTTTGCCGACTCGATTTGCCGATCTGACACTTTATCACTGATTTGCAAGCACCAATATCACTGATTGCTACTTGAATAACACCAATATCGACCATCGATGGCCTCCGATTTTGATTTGCCTTATAAAGGCTTAAAACCCATTTTTAAGAGAAAATGCCTCATTTTCCTAAGGAGCAAGGTGACCTTCTTTTCGCGATAACTTCATCATCCAGACTTGGATTGAAATGTCATTCACACCATTGGAATCAGGACGACGAGATATATGCTCTGGTATTGGATCGAAGTCATTCTGAATACTTTGATTTTTGAGCATTCATAAGCCTTCTTTGTCCTAGGTGTCTCTTTGGAGGAACCTGGATCAATTCCACTACTTGAACCTTGGAATGGTTATCCAAAACTTTTTGGAGATCTAGAGAAATAGATTATTTCGTTGTTTGAACTTGCAGTGAACATATTCTACCCTATTTTTCTTTCTTTAGAAGCTTTGTCATGCTATTAGAGCTAGCTATCTTTCATGGTTTCCCTGCGGTACCCCTTAATTCAACTTCCTTTCCTTCACAAAAAATTTCAAGAAAAGTTCTTGAAAATTGAAAACTAACATCCCAAAATATTGTAACCATTGGACTCATAGTACAACATCAACACCACCCATTTTTATGGAAAGCATTGGAATATTCAATACATATTCTCCCATGGATAGCTTGATATTATGGCACTTTCCAGAGAAATTTATGGTTCCTCCATTTGCAACCATCACTTGACACTTTGGTGCTGGATATAGGAAGAAATTAAATTCCTTGGCTATCTTACAATGAAGAAAATTATGGGTACTACCCGAATCAATTAACACTATTACCATTTTCTTCTTCATATGTCCTTCTATCTTTAGAGTTTCATGAGTGTTAATTCTTGTCAATGCATTAAAAGATATGATCAGATTCATTTCTCTTTCTCTGGTGTTGGTTCCTAGTGTATATCCTCTTCTTTTGAAATTTCTTGTTCCTTTCCTTCCTCCTATTCACAATCTATGTAAAATAATTTCTTCTCAGCACACTTGTCACCTTTAGCATATTTTCTATCACAACTGTAGAAAAGCCCTTTTTCTCTTTTTTCCTCTAATTCTTGTGGTGTCAACCTTGTAGGTTGTGGAGGGCTAGGAGCAGAAACACTTCCGTATTTATAATTGTGAGTGGTAGACTTCCTTGTTGCCATAATTTTTCTTTCAATTTTTCTTTCCAACCTGAATTCCTTCTCTAATGAATCATGTTCCCAAAGACGAACCTCATGTTGAATGTTATCCTTTAAAATCCCTATGAAGACATCAATCCTCTGCTTGTTTGGATTATATTCAATTTTTGGAATTCCTCAATGTGCTCTGCCATTGAACCCTTTTGTTTGAGATTTATCAATTAGCTAAAGAAGGTGTTTCTCTTTGTATCCTCATAATGTGCTATCATTTTCTCCGTAAAAATTGATCAGGTGACAAGTCGTTTACGATAACAAAGCCCACTATACCATACAAAATTATTCAGTTCTAAATATAAAGATGAAATACATACCTCTTGTAATAGTTTCACATCATGTAGATCAAAATATTGCTCCATCTATAACATCCAAGTTACCAGATCATTGCCATCAAACTTCCTCATATCTCTTTTTCTTTCTTTTAGGAGCTTGATCTTGAAACAAATGTAACTCTTTAATTTCATATCTCCAAGTTTGGAAATCTCATCCTGCGTATCTCTCTGAGTCCTCTTGCCAACCCCATAGGTCTTATCGATATTGGATTCTTCAAGAAATATTTATGCCCCATCTCCCACGATGACATGATTATAGACTGGTTCTGTAGAGCAAACTTGTACAAAGTTCCATGTGTCATTGTTTCAACCTTTGGCCTTGAAAACGATACCAAACAAGCTACAACGCATTTGATTTTTTCCATGTTTACGAAATTGTAATCTGATCTTCAAAGCGAAAGTTATGATGATATTACCAAGGTCACCTGTTTGAGATTGAATTTGGGAGCCTACAAAAACTCTAAATTCCTCAGTTCATAGCTCCAAAAATATAGCGAAACAAGATTTGAAATTCGGTCACTATGTGCATCATTATTTTTGCTCAAGTGGGCTTTAATTTCAGCTTCTAAAGTTTCGTAGAAAAAACGTTAAAGCGGAAATTCCATGATGACTTGTTTGAAGCAACGAAACCCTAGAATCCAAAGCTTTGATACCAAATGTTATGCAACCATCTCACAAAACAGAAAAAAAATAGATAGATCAACGACTTAAAAGTTCACTCTCTTTGAGGGGGAAACCTCCTTTAAATTATACAAATGAACTATTCTTGGATGATACAAATGACAAGACCTCCTTTCTATATATAGGAGTCTAAGGGGTCACAGTATAATCATAGCCGACATAACAATAATAGTGTAAGGCCACAACAATACAATAATGGGCTTCTATGGGGCACAATAGTAACAATATGGGGACTACATGGGCACAATGATAAATAAGGGGGTTGCACTAATAACAATAAGGGTCTACACTAGTAATATAGGGACCTAACACCAAGTTTGATGTGTGAGATACAATGTATATGATGCCAAGAGGCTTGTAATATTTACTGATGATATTTGTTGCTAAGTTTGACATGGACACATTGTTGGTGTGCGCTCTTGTGCATTGATTGAATGCTGCTACGGTTTGTGACAAATTTGTGTTGTAGTGACAATTTTTGAGTCGGTTGATTTTGTACTAATTTTGAGTAGAAAGTTATATGTGGGTCTAGTATGAAAATTGGATGACATGTGGCCTACAATGTCTGAGTTTGTTCCAGGTGAATCTAGTATGAAGCATTGTGAAACGAGATCCACAAGAGACTGAATATTGGAGACTTTAGTAAGGGAGTGGTAGATGCCTCCCGATGGTGGAAGAATAACTTGCTAAGGGAGTGGTGGCTTCCTTCTGGTGCTGGCTTCCTTCCTTTGGTGGATAGAGAACTTGATCAAAGAGTGGTTTCTTCCTTCCAGTTGTAGTTGGAGAAACTATTGGAGGTGGTGACCTCCCGAAGGCAGAGGCTCGTGCACTAGTGGTGGGTCAATATGTGAGGTAAAAGAATAATTTAGATATTAATAATAAGAAGACAAAGACAACAACAATGGTTATTTTTCCCAGTTTGGTTTTCCACCTAATATTTTGTGTCTATGTGTGCTTGATGGTGTTCTCATGTATTTGATGATGGTTCCTTCTTGATTTGTTTCTCATGGCTCATGATTGATAATGTTTATGGTTTCTCCTATATATTTTCTCATGATATGTGTATATTTACATCTATGTTACTAAATAATGACTTGTACAATTAATGATTTGTAAAGAAGAGTAAAAACTAGGGTAAAAGTTTATTCATCATAAAACACTGATTCACCCCCCCCTAGTATTTCTAACAACTAGGCTAGGATAAACTCAATTTTATTTTACAAAAGAGTGTTAGGACAACTTATTGGTAAAAATTCCAAAGGATGATCCTAGATTAACAATAACTATAAGACCACTTGAGTGGTCAAGCAAAGTAAGGCTTTAAGATTTAACCATTGATAAGTCATTTATCCAACCTCTTATCCAAGGATTGATGTCTGAAAGTATTGGGATTGAGATTTTGTTTAATACAAAATGGTGAAAGTTAGATCCTTTGAAATTTTGTGTGTTTTCCTTTTGTCTCTCTAGATTTGTTACACTTTAGGACCAAGTGTCCCACTTGAAACTCTTTGTTTCTTGCAAATATCTTGTCAAACCAATGCTTTACAACCAAATCATGTTTGTGGAACTTATGGTTAGGATTTTTGCATTCCTCTTCTAACTTGAACAAGTTATCTATGTGGCATTGCATTGAAGGAAATTTATTTCTTGAACAAATTGAGACAACTACAGTGATGACAGGAAGATGTTTTAAGGTACAATGGCTTCTTGACCATAGATCAAGAAGAAAGGAGAGTTGTTGATTCAAGCTTTGGGGGAGATTCTATGTACCCAAAGGACCTGAGTAAGCATATTATGTTATTTTCTTTGATGTTATGTTATCATATTCTTAAGGATATTAACCGAATTCTTATTTGATCACTCAACCAAACCATTCTCTTGTGCGTAGTAATTTGCAAAGTATTTAATCTTTATTCTAGTTTCTAAAGAAAATTCAGTGAGCTTGAGAGAAGAGAGGAAAGTGGAATTATTAGATATTAAAGAGATATCAAACCAAAACTTGGTGATAATATTCTGAATGAGGAAAGACATCACTTAATTTTCATTTACTTCCTTGAGGGGCATAGGTTCAGTTTATATTGTGAAGTAGTTTTGGGTGGTTAAGATATATTGATGTTGTTGTGTACAATTTGGTATAATATCCATAATTATATCCAATCCCCACTACTAAAATGGTATTTCTACTTCAAATAGATGAATTGGAAACACATATTTCCTTTCATGCCCTACACTTTTTTGACATAATTCACACTTGAGAACATAAGAATGTGCATCCTTAAATAGGGTTGACCAATAAAAATTGGAGCAAAGAAACTTATGAGCCACAATATATTCTCTAAAACGTCTCCCAACAAGGTCATTATGTAGATGCTTTAGAACCTTTTATGATTCATGCCTCTCTAAACATTTGAGGAGTACATCATCACAATTGCGATGAAAATGATCCCATTGATGAGTTCGTATGAAGAAGATTTGAGCCTTATCTCCCTTTGTATCTTATTAGTGAGATGCATAGGGGTCAAACCATGAGTAAGATAATACTTGAGTTCGTAATACCATGAATCAGTTCAGGAACAGATGTAGAAATTTTCTTCTTCAATCATGGATGCTTCATTTTCCCAGTGTCCTTCATCAATATTTTGGCTATATTTATTTTTTGCTACTAACTTGCACAATCTTGTTCTCTAACATTTTTGGTAGTATTTATATCTAGGTCATCTTCTTGCAGTGATTTCATCCAAAGTCCCTTTACTCACAAGGAAAATGGAATTTAAAAAACTCCATACTTTCAACATCTATCAAAACTTTGCCTCGGGCTGGATAAATGGTCACACCTTCTCTTAGAATAGGTACACGACCATTGTTTGATTAATCAACCCTCTAAAAGTGATATCCACTTCCCTATGGAATGTTGCTCCTATGTTGATGAGGCCAAAAGGCATATTTCTAAATGCATATGTTCCCCATTTTGTACTAAAATTAGTCTTAAGTTGATCCAAATGGGATTCTAAATTTTGATTGTATCCCAAAAAACCATCTAGTAGGGAAAGCATTTCAGACATAGCCACAAACTAGAGGATTTTTTCAATAGGTGGAACTAGATAATTATCTTTTATTGAAGCCCTATTCAAATTTTTGAAATCTAGACACAAATTGATATCATCGTTCTTCTTCCTAACCAACACTAGATTAGATACCCACTTGGTATGTATGATAGGAAAAATGATCCTTAATTGTTGGTTCTCGGGATGGGTTCATTTTCCATACATTTTGTTGAACTAGTTTAGCACCCTCCTTTAAAGGTATTACACATTGAATGATATTAGTAAAAAAAATTATATAAATCATCATAATTCCACATAAAGGTTTATTTCACTCCTTGAATGTTATGAAACCAGCTCACAAAAGGATAGAAAAGATAGATCAACTCCTTAGAATTCAGCCTCTTTGAGGGGGAAACCTTTACATTACACAAATGAACAATTCTTGGATGATACAAATGACAAGACCTCCTTTCTATATATAGGAGTCTAAGGGGTATAATATAATCAGAGCGACATAACAATAATAATGTAAGGGCACAATAATAACAATATGGGGACTACATGGGCACAACAATATAATAAGGGGTTGTAATAATAACAATAAGGGTTTACACTAGTAGTATAGGGACCTAACATGCTCCTCTCCTTCAAAAAGTGTTGTCCTCAATGCTTGAGTAGTTCTTGATGCTTTTTATAAATTCTTGTCCTCCCATATGGAATCTTCAGCGGGTAAGTTCTTCCACTTCATGAGATACTCTGAACCTGATCTATTTTGTAGTTGTCGATTTCTCAGTTCTATGACTGCTTCAGGTTCCAATATGATTTTTCCTTCCTTGTCAAGTTCTCACAATACTGTTTGAATTGGGATCTTCTGCAACTTTTGAATGAGTTCCCACTCCTTTGGGCATATGGATATCTGTAAGGCCTGATGTTTGCAGGACCACTTCCTGGAATCAAATGAATAGCATGATCATGATCATGAGTAGGTGGGAGGCCTTTAGGAGTCTCAAATACCTTAGAATGATTGTCCAAAACATTTTGGAGATCTAGAGAAATACATGATTTCGATGTGGGATCCTATAGTGAACATAATTGTGCAATTACGCCACATTGTTTTTTATTTAGAAGCTTTGTCATGCTGTTAGAGTTTATTATGTTTCCATGTTTCCCTTTGATACCCCTCAATTCAACTTCCTTTCCTTCCCAAAAAAATTTCAAGAAAAGTTCTTGAAAATTAAAAGCTATCGTACCCAAATATTGTATCCATTGGACTCCTAGTCAAACATCAATACCACCCATTGGAATGGAAAGAATTGGGCTATTCAATACATATTCTCCCATGGATATCTTGATATTATGGCACTTTCCAGAGCAATTTATGGTTCCTCCACTTGCAACCATCACTTGACACTTTGGTGTTGGATATAGCAAGCAATTCAATTCCTTGGCTATCTTACAATGAATAAAATTATGGGTACTGCCTAAATCAATCAACACTATTACCTTTTTCTTCTTGACATGTCCTTCTATCTTGATAGTTTTATGAGTGGTAATTTCTTCCAATGCATTACAAGATATGGTTGGATTCTTTTCTTGAAGCTCGATGTGATCTTTCAATTCTTGAACATTTTTCTTCTTGATATGTCCTTCTATATTGATAGTTTGAGGAGTGGTAATTCCCGACAATGCATTAAAATATATGGTTAGATTCATTTCTTCTTTTTGATGTGATCTTTTACTTCTTGAACCTTTTTCTTCTTGATATGTCCTTCTATCTTGAGAGTTTGAGGAGTAGTAATTCTTTCCAATGCTTTACAAGATATGGTCGGATTCATTTCTTCTTTATTTGGGGTGGGTTCCTGGTGTATATCCTCTTATTTTGATTTTTCTTGATCCTTTTTTTCCTCCTCTTCATAATCTATGTAAAATAATTTCTTCTCAGTACACTTATGACCTTTAGTGTATTTGCTATCACAATTGTAACAAAGCCCTTTTCCTCCTTTTTCTTCCAATTGTTGTGGTGTAAACCTTGTAGGTTGTGGAAGGCTAGGAGAAAAAACACTTCCATAATTATAGTCACGAGTGATGGGATTCCTTGTTTCCATAATTTTGCTTTCAATTTTTTTGGCCGACCTAAATGCCTTCTAAAATGAATCAGGTTCCCAAAGACGAACCTCATGTTGAATGTTATCATTTAAAGTCCCTATGAAGACATCAACCATTTTCTTCTCTGGAATATCATTTACCCTTATATTCAATTTTTGAAAGCCCTCAATGTTCTCTACCATTGAATCCTTTTGTTTGAGATTTATCAATTGGCTAAAGAAGGTGTTTCTCTTTGTATCCTCATAATGTGCTATCATTTCCTCCGTGAAAATTGACCACGTGACAAGTGTTCTACGAGAAAAAAGCCATTTATACCATAAAAATTGATTTGGTTCTAAATAATTAGATGAAATACATACCCTTTTTAACATTGGTACGCCATGTAGATCAAAATATTTCTCAATCTGTAGTATCCAATTTACTAGATCCTTGCCATCAAACTTCCTCATCTCGCTTTTTCTTGATTTTAGGAGCTTGATATTGAAACAACTGTAACTCTGTACTTTCGGATATTTAGGTTCTGAAATTTCATTTTGTAATAGCCCTCTGAGTCCTCTTTCTAACTCTACAAGTCTGAGCGCAATTGGATTCCTAAAGAAAGATCTATTACCGATCTCCTGTGATGACCTAATTATAGACTAGTTTACTAGAGTGAACTTGTATGACAAGCCACATGTCACTGTTTCAACTTTAGGTTCTAAAAATTATACCCAAACAAAATACAGTATGTCCTCTTTCTATAGCATTTGATAGAATTTCAATCTGATGCTCAGAGAGAACGTTATGACGATCTTTCCAAGGTTTCCTGTTTAGGATGTAATTCAGGAGTCTGCAAAAACCATAACTTCCTCAGATCATATATCTGAAAATATAGCAAGACAAGATCTGAAATTATAACCCAAGGTTTAGACCGCTTTCTTCTCAAATGTTTTTTTTTTTAGCTTCTCAAACTTCGTAGCGGACAGGTTATAGAGAAACTTCCATGATGACCTGTTTTAGATGAAATTCTAGAGCTTGCAAAACCCTAACTTCCACAGATCATATCTCTGTTAATATAGCGAGGCAAGATAAGAAATTTAGACCCAAGGTTCAACGAGATTTCTTCTCAAATGGGTTTTTTTTGTTAGCTTCTGGAACGACAGAGAAAAATGTTATAGCAAAAATTCCACGATGACCTATTTGGAACAGCAAAACCCTAGAATCCAAGCTCTGAAACCAAATGTTATGAAACCAACTCACAAAAAGATAGAAAAGATAGATCAACGCCTTAGAATACAACCTCTTCAAGGGGGAAACATCCTTTACATTACACAAATGAAAAATGCTTGGATGATACAAATGACAAGACCTCCTTTCTATATATAGGAGTCTAAGGGGTCATAATATAGTCGAAGCCAACATAATAATAATAATGTAAGTGCACAATAATAAAAATAGTGGGCTTCTATGGGTGCATAATAATAACAATATGGTGACTACATGGGCGCAACAATATAATAAGGGGGTTCTACTAATAACAATAAGGGTTTACACTAGTAGTATAGGGACCTAATATTGAACAACTAGATGAACGTTGTTTTTTCTTTAGGAGTACAACTCGTTCCCAAATTTATATTCTTATGATACTCTTTGGTCCTTAAATTATGACCTCATTTTTCATTGTGGAACTATTTTTCATATAGTTAATCACCTTCTTAAACATTTCCTAGAGATCATATAAATTTACTAGTTTGCTACTAACCTTGGTGTGTCATTCTCATATATTTTCTTTGAATCTGACGCTTGTTTTTCACAAATTGATCATATATCTCTTCATCGATAATTGAATACTTGAAATTTCTTTCCATGTGGAGGAAATTTATAATATGATCATTGTCATCAAATAATTCCCAACTCATGGTGTTATTGAGGACTGTGGGCCTCTAGATCAATTCCACAGATAACAAATTAGTAAATAAATTTTTGGAGGGAATCAATCTAAAGGAAACATTTTCTAGTGGGTTAGAATCATAATTTTGAGAATGAGAATGGAAAAAATATTTAATTCACAAAATGGTTGGTTTGAATCCATAACTCATGTTCATAAATTTCTAAATGACTTGAAATGTAGTGAATTCAATTGCATACCTATTTGACAACGATTTCATAGCTGCCAAATGCCTTAAGGAATTTTACATCAAAATTAACTATTTTCTTGAGTCATTTTATTAAAGCCTCTTGTTTAGTAGTGTTGTTCATGCATTCAAAATCCAATATACAAGTGATAATGAATTTATTCCCTTTTGGATCTTTGAGAATGTAGTCATCACCTGCACCCTTGGATTTGAAGCCTTCAAAATATGGAGACTAGAAATCAACATTTGATTCTACATCACCAAAATTTGAGTCTAATGAAGCACAATATGTGCTTAAAACTTGAGTATAATTAATCGCTTCCAACTATCGTGGTGAATCCGCATATGGTGAGAAATCAATATAAAAGTCCCTGAAAAACATGTCCACATAAAAATTACCAGTATAGTGTTGTTGAACAACATAAGCTCATTATGGGCTTCCAAATTAGTTACCACATGCTTCATATACCTCTTCCAGTCTGCCCAGATTTAATTCTCTTGTCCCTTATAAGGTAACCATAAGTGGAACCAATCAGTTACAAAATATTCATTTTATTTGGATGACCAATCATGACTGAGCAACAAACCATAATGATCAACAATTTATATTACAAACATATGAATTGTTTGGAAAACCTTAGGATTAGAAGCATTAGGGGAATTTTGAGGTCAAAAATAGGCCTCAAAACAAAAAAATGTACCAATTTTTTTTTATAAGAACCAATAGGGTTTAAGATGATGATTTCATGCCCATCGGTAAATATTTTGGAGGGAAAAGAAGAAAACTACTTTTTTAAATTGTATTTTCTGTTGATCTCCTTATAGGTTTACTCAAATGCCAAGTGTAGACACTTGTTTGATGCGAAATTAAATTCCAAATCCAAGTAGTACCCACTTGGAATACTTATGACAAGACCCACATTGAAAAAAATAAAAATATATGAAAAAAGCATGTTGAAGATGTTTTTTCATGCATTTTCAATTTTTTTTCAATGTGGATCTCCTCATAAGAATGTAGTGTGGGTATTCATTGGATGTGGAAATTAATTCCACATTCAATGGTGCCTTCTCTTGATATTTGAGTAAACATATAAAGAGATAAACCAAAAATACAATAGAAAAAAGTAGTTTCCTTTCATTTTCTTTAGAAATTCATAACCCTTATTTTATTATTTTAACAATTATTTTATTATTTTCCTTAGGAGACCCATTTTAGACCTCAATCCCCTAATTCTAGCCCAATGAGAACATTTGAGAGGATTCCTAGAATTATAAAACTAGAGTTTTCCAATTGAACAATTCAAGTATTGCATTTTTTAGGCTGAGCATTGATATTTTTAGAAATAACCAAGGACATAATTGTTTGGTCAAGGCCCCTAAATCAACCATGCAATTGTGAACATTTTTATTGTAGATTTCAAAGGTCAATAGGAAATGAGGTGTTTTAAAAGAAACACTTTATCCTATTAAAGAAACATCATCGATGATTAGATCATTGACAAGAGGGTTTGCATCTTGAGTGCCTTTGTTAGATGAATTATTTTGCTCATTTTCCTGAACAATTTTTCTATTAATTTAAGGAGACTGGGTTTATTTAAAGCGATAAAATCATATAATGAAATGATCTCTTTAGATTTCTTGAGATCATCAAAGAAACTATATCCCAATGGGGGAATGCTTGAGGGTATGTTCATTTTCACTTGTGAAGGAGAAGATTCAACAATTTTGATTGTGGTAGTAGACAATGGAGATTTATTTTTTGAAACTAAGCCTTTACGTTGGGTTTTATATGCTCTTACTTCCTTAATGTTCTCATTTTGATCAAGTTTAATATCCCATAATCCATTTATTGATGATTGGTATGGCTCTCCTTGTTGATCTTCCTCCTATCCTTCTATCCTTGACTCATGTTCTTCCTGATTTTCTTGCTTGGAGTTTAGACTGATCTCCAAGGATTTTAGAGTGTCATATATATATATATATATATATATGTTAG
>APFE030609827.1:79333-103778 GCA_000404065.3 Pinus taeda
ATATCTTCTAAAAGAATGCATATTGTTTAATCTAATTTGACAATCTCCTACTACTCTTTCTAGATAAGTGACCTTGTTTGTGATTTTTTTTATAGCCTTGGTAATGTCAGAGAGATCAAGAAATGGTTTTTCTTTTAGATTGGTAGTGTTGTTTGTTTGCTTTTCCTAATTTATTAAAAATGTTGATGGCTTATCCACATTTTTTCTAGAGCGGGTGAGTAATTTTAGAGTTTCTGGGTCGAGAAGGACTACTACATTTTTTTCTACTAAACCGTTGGTTGGCATTTGAACAAAATTTATTAGAGGGTTCAGTGTTTTTTGAGTTAATATCTCAAGTAGAGAATGTATTCATGTATGTGGGGGAGAATATGAAACTGGGGTAACAATATTCACAATTTATTTATTGGTCATTAATCTCTTTTAGGTTTTTACTTCCAAAAATTTGATTAGGGATTTGCCTCGATCCAATGGTTAAATTATAAAATTTGTTTGAGACCTATCATAGGTTCAAACCCTTATTCCAGTGCCATTTTCTAATTATGACTATGAAATCAGTCATCAATAAGGGAGAAAACTTAATCACAAACCCTAATTAGGCTTGCTCATGTTTGGTATGCTAATATCTTATCGAAATGTGGGCCTAATTACCACTGCATGATGGTGAATTTTAGTTGTAAATTATGCCTAAGTGCTAGTGTAATTAGTTTTCAAGTTAGATTTCTATCAATACCTTTGTATCTACCTATCATATTATATTTTAGTCAAATTCGATTGTTAAATTTGGGAGGTTAATTTATAAACTGAATTTATTCAAATTGTTGTACTAGGAATTCTTTTCTTGAGTAAAAACAAAGAATTCAATCGTTACAGATTAACTAATATATTGATCTATTCTAAAATCACTATTACCATATTCAATATTGTGAATTCTGAATAGATTGTAGTAGAACCATGACACATTTATAAACTTATGGAAAATAGAAAATATTAAGAAACAATAAATGCTAGCAATTACCACACAAAAGGAGACATATCTATTTTTTGAATAGTTAATTTCATTAATTAGCCAATGAAACCTTCTTTACAGATTATTGCAAGAAGACAAGTTTATAGGAAACATCCACCCTTTCTTCCTTCTCACCTCCCTTTTCCCTATTTCCTCCCTATGCCCTAAGTGTTTGAGGTGCTTCTCTATTTATACACTACAAAGCAGTTACAAAAAATTACTTTATTGGTAACTCCATTGTTACCATCATAGAATTAGGAATTCTTTGAGAATAAATGCTACTAATAAACCTTCCATTGTGTTTGAATATCCAAAATTTCTGGTTATATTCAGGGGCTTTCCATATTTTGTAATTTTCGCTCACCCGTAACCACATGATCAACTATTTTTTTCACATCCTTTTCCATGCTGACTATGTAACATTTAAGTTTGACTACAACTTTGGTAGGGGAAATTAAGAAACTTTTCAATTGACTCATTGTAAACCTTCAAATTTGTTTGATATCAGTAGCCACATTTGATCTGACCTTGTTTACCTCCTCAATCTTGGCCTTAATGGGTGTGGAATTAGGAAAATCTTCTATGAGTTCAAGGTCCCACTCTTCCATTAGTACGGTAGTAACATACCACGTGTATTTGGGTATACCCATAGTTTGTGTAACTATCTTACATTCTGGCTTCCAAACATTAACTAGGGACTAGTCCTTTCCTTTTGTCTTTTATCCAATCGGGGCAGTGAATGTGGAAAATCCCTATACTTCCTTTTCCAGTTAATGATATAGTCCAGTTCCTCATTAGATATTCACTAGGATTATAACTAGGCATTGTTTTCATTGGTTACCAACTCCAATTGGATAAAATGTCCTTTAATTTCACCTAATTTCAACACAAAGGAGTGTTGAGCTTTTTTAATATCATTATTGATGTTCAAAGCCTATGCCTTAAGCACTTAAAGATTGGCTTGAGCCTTTTGGGCTTGCTCAACCTTATTTTTCACTTCCCCTTTTTTACTCTCATTTAGAGATTTTAGTTTAGAAATGTGAGGTTCTTTTAACTGAGCTACTTGTTGCTCATGTTGAGCCTTTAAATACTCCTATAGCACTTTTTGCTGCTCATTTAATCTGACTTGGTGCTTGAACTTGTTCCATTGATTTGTTTCCTTCAATTGCTCTTGTAGTGATATAACCACATGGGCTGACTATTTTATGTCCATCGATAAATTTCATGTTGTTGCCTTATTTTTAGTAGTAATAGCCCCCAAACCTAAGGAAGTTTCCACAATATGATTTTGATTACTCTAGCCAAGAATAATCCACATCACTCTTTGTTCACGACCTTCTAAGATAATTGTTTTCACCTAATGCTTCTATTTTTCTCTACTTAGGTACATTTCAAATAACAACCTTCTTGGATTTACTGTAATAATGGCCTCCTAATTCAACAACTTCATCATTTTTATCCCTAGGGTTATCAGCAATAGGAACTTTACTTGGAAATTTATGAATTATGGCAACAAAATAAAGGAGATTTTTATTAATGACTGTTTTTGTATCACGTCAATTGTTGGATTATTTTATTGAACAATCTTCTCTTTTTTGAGAGGATTCAGGGAAAATCTCTGGATCTTTTCCCTTCTTTCCCTCCTCTTCCAATTTCTTCAATTTTTCTTATCACTCTTTTTCAAATTTCTCATCTTGTTGCTCAACTTCAACTTTAGCCTTAGCTTTCTTTTCCTTTCCCTTCGGTCTTCAAAACAAAACCTCTTCTTTTGTATGGATTGAGATTTTATGCTCTCCTCTTCCTCTTTAAATTTTCAGATTTCATCAATCTTTGAAAAATGTGTTTCCTTTTCCTTTTCTCTTTATTATTCAAATGGACATTGAATAGGTGACATGTTTTCTTTCCCTCTTTCATCCATTCTTTTCCTTGCCTCCTAATATGTTAAAGCATCCTGAAAATATAAGTTGTTAGGAAGGAATTCATGCTCATATACCTATGAAATCTTTATCAACATCCAATGCTCTTTTACCACACTGGAAGGGTCATGTCCCCTAAAAGCACCAATCACCATCTTTAGGTCCTTGGGACATCCTTTAAGTTCCTACAACTCCATCACTTGCATAAAATAATGAATATAATCTCCATATAACATGTATGGCATACCAAGTTGGAATAATAACATAAAAATATAACATGTTACACTTATATAATTGCACGTAAGTACAAACAAATTATCAGCTAAGAGGATGCCTTTGCTTCTGGGGAGAGGCATGACCAAGAGAGAATTATGTGAATAAATGATGATGGAAGGTTAAAAATAGGGCTTAAAGCCCTCATTTGCAGTAGTTAATGTAAATTATGGAAAAGCTTTAGTGCATTCCAAGAAAGTTGGAGCATTAATTTCTAGAATAAAGTCTTATTTGTTTTGAAAATCATCAAAATATGATCAAAGAGTTCACTTCATAGAGTAGTGCATTCATGCTGATGGAGTCTATCCAATGGTGATACATTAGAAGAAATTCATTGAAGGGATCAAATAAAATGAAAGGAGAATAGTCTGATGGGATATGCTTGATAGTGATAAGAGCACGTGGTACCATCAGGGTCAAATTTTTGGGAGGTGAGAAGTTACACCTTGTACAATAATGTCTGATGAAAAACATCTAATTATGGGAAAGGTTGAGCTCCGATCCAAAATTGGGTGCAATACACAATAAGGGATTAGCCATCGGTGTTGGGAATGATTGTTTAGCAAGTTTGCAAGGATGATCATCAAGGTTCATATGATATGAACATTCAAATAAAACATTGGCATCGAGAAATTGGGAAGGATGTGGATTTAAAAGCTATTGTAACAATTTTCTTATGATCTCCAATGTTTGATATGAGTCATTTCTAAAATATGAAGTAATTGTTTGACAAGTACCTTAGAGACTTAAGTCCTATGACAAGGGTTCTTCAAGGGACATTTAGGTAGCACACTACTTTTTCAAAGAACGTGGAGGGGCCCAACACAATCATTTAGCCTTTTCTAATTTTTAGGGGAAAGGTTGTTGGACACAATAGGGTAATTGGTTTCAAGGATTCTAATGCGTTGAAAAGTATCTAGTTGAAAGGATATCCAGGTGTAATCATATCTAATGGTGGGCCATCAACCAAATATTTGGATCATTATATTGGTTCATTTAATAAATGGTTAGGAAAAAGTAATATCCTTTAGGTATAATCTCATATTATTACACATTTTTAATTATTCACATGCATGTGGCTGTTATAAATCATTGATGGTTTCATAGAATGGGTTTTTTTTTGAATGGATTAGTTGTCATCAATTTGGATAGTTTTTATAAAAAGTAAATAATAATGAAGACATGGTTTTTCATAAAACCATAGATTGTTTTGGAATGTGAATGGGTCAACCATGGATATGGTTTTAATGTGAGAATGATTAATTTAAGCATGGAACGTATGATATTTTGTTCATGGTGCTTGGGTTGGAATCTCTCCTTTAATTATTTGATGTGGTAACATATTATTGGAATAGGTGGTGAAGAGGATCGAATCCAATTCCAATTTTTCTGATCAGTATATTTTTTTCATCAAAGTGGCATAGCTACAGGAGTGGGATAGTAATTGGTGTTAGGTTTCATGTTACTTCAAAGGGTAATTAACATTAGGGGTTCGGGTGCCATCAGTTTGGTATCAGAGTAGCGAATTTAATTTTACTATGTATTTCTTCTTACTGATTTCTTCCAAATGATTGAGGAGTTTTAAATTGTAGATGATTGTGAGTTATTATGTAGATTGTAGATGATTGAAGAGGTCATGGTTGTACATAGTAGGTAGCAGTTGTACAGGTGCAGGTCTTGGAATTAACAATGGAAATAATTTTAGAGAAGTTGGAAATATAGAAGTTGGTAGTAGAGAGTAGAAGAAGAATAGAATAGGAAATCTTGTAAAAGGAGGTAGTATTCGGAGAATAGAGAAGTTTGCAGAAAGAGGTAGCAAAGAGGAAAAACTAGTGTAGAAGATGTGGCAAGAAACCCTACTATTGTAAGTTGTGAAAAAAGAGAACAAGGGAAGTTGTTAAGAAAAAGTGTGAGTGTGAATGCAATAGGCTAAAAGAGAAGAGGAATCTTAAAAGGTTCTAAAGGAAGAACTAATAATACAAAAAGATCAACTTTTAGGAGGTAAGATTTGTGAGGTATTATGCAATAGGGTGAAAAAGACTTGTTATTGTAGGGGTTATTTGTAGCTCATAGTGAACATGAATAAGCTCACAACAGAGGAAAATGATGAGATTAAAATGACTATGGATATTCATTTATAGGGTCCATAAGAAAGCTGCATAAATGTTATAGAAAATGCCACAACAAATAGTACTATAACTCTTGATGAGGAAATGGATAGAGAGATAGATGACATAAAAAATGGTTAAGTGTGTTAATGAAGTTGCTACAAGAAAGTGAGGGAGAACAAAAATGTAGGTGGAATCTGAAGAAAAGATCAAATGGCATATTCTAAAATTATTTACAAGGAAGTTGATATGAAAATGAAGAAATGTGATGAAGAAAGAAGAGAAGAGACTTAGAATAGGAAGCAATTCACATATGTGAACTTGAGCAAGGAGAAATTCTTGGAAAATATGAAGGTGTTGATAAGAGACTTGATAAGACAAAAAAGTATCATATTTTTAAAACTAAGAATTGTGTGAGTGTGTATATGTAGGTACTGAATATGGAGAAGAAGAATGAGTTCCATCAGAAGTAGCAGTAGTAGTTCCAATTCCATCGGAAAAAATAGTGCTAATGTCAACAAAAGTAGTTCCAATAGAAATAGTGTCAATAGGAGAAGCAATGTGAACAACAATTGAGCATTCATATGCAATATTGGATGAAGAATTGAAATTTCTTAAAAAATGGTTAGCCAATCCCACAGTCTAAATGTATTCAAAGGTATATAAAACAATGAACTATAGGAAGCATATGAAAAGGAAAGATTGGCTCATGATGATTTCTTTGAGATATCCTTTCATATGATTGAGAATTTTTAAATTACAGATGATTGAAAGTTCATGTGCAAAATGCAAATGATTGAAGAGTTCATGGTTGCAGGAAACAAGGAATTTTTGTACAAATGCAATTGTTGGAAATAACAACATAATTAAGTTAAGAGAAGCTGGAAATAGAGAAGTTGGAAGCATAAAGCATAACCAGAAATAGAATAGAAAACTTGTAGAAAGAGGTAACAAAAGAGAGAAAAGAGAAGATTGTAGAAAGAGGTAACATTAGAGAAGATTTATGAGAAAGAGGTAGCATAGAGGCATAAGTAACACAAAAAAATGTGGTAAGAACCCTTACAATTGTAGTAGTTTTTAAAAAGCGAACAAGGGAATTTCTTAAGAAAAAGTGTGAGTGTAAATGCACTAGCCTAGAAGAATGAATAAGTGTGCTAATGAAGTTGTTATAGGAAAGTGAGGGAGAACAAATATGTAGATGGAATCTGAGGAAGAACGTCAAATGACCTATTATGAAATTATTTACATGAAATCTCATAAAAAAAATGGATAAACATGATGAAGAAAGAGGAGAAGAAACTTAGAGCAGTCGAGTATGTGGAAGCAGTTCATATATGTGAACATGAGCAAGGACAAATTCTTGGAGAAGATGAAGGTGATTATGAGAGACCTACTGATATAAAAAAAGTATCATATTTTTAAAACTAAGAATTGTTGTGTGCGTTTTTGTATATGTATGTGTTGAAGATGAATAAGAAGTATGAATGCCATCAAAATCAACAGTGCCAATAAAAGAAACAACAATAGTGCAAGTTCAATTAGAAGAAGACATGTCAATGTCAATAGAAGAAATGCCAACAGAAAGAGTTCCAATAGGAGAAGCAATGCTAATAGAAATGGAGAATTTATATGCACTAGATGAAGAATTAAAAATTCTTTAAAAATGGTTAGTCAATCTAAAGGTTCAAATTGTATTCATAGTTATAGAAGACAATGAACCAAATGGAGCAAAGGAAAAGACAAGATTGGCTCCTACAAATAGAGAGTTTCGTTGACAACAAGAGGATGAGGATATGGAACAATTTGTCTTAAAAGAAGACAAGGAGGAAATCACAAAATGTAAACAACAAGCTACACCAGTGGAAGAAAATAAGGAACAAAAGGAAGTTATCATAGAGGATGAGTTTCGACATAATATTTTCTACGATATATTTACCATGTATATAAATATGATTTCTCAAAGTGAGAGTAAGAATGCATGGTGCACTCAATGGATTGCAAAAGAAAAAAAAATTCAAAGATTTGGTAAGATGCCTCAAAGTAGAGATGTTGAATGAGCATGCAACAACAATTGAAAGAATGATTTCCAGTACAAAAAAAATTATGGATGATTGTGCAACAACAAAAAATTGTAGTAAACATGTGTAGCGAAACCACATGAAACAACAAAAGACATAATTGGATTGTGAAATTAATGAATTGTGGGAATTTATGAGGAATATTCCCAAATGGAGATATAATGAGAAGGTGAAGACTCTCTACAACAAAGTGTAGATGACTAAAAATAATTATGAAAACAAAGTATATGGATAGAGATAAAGTAAAATATGGGATAAAACTCATGATCAAGAGATAATGAACTATTTTACCCTAAGAGATTGATGCAAGAACATATTAACTAAGGTTAACAATAGGTCAAATTCTTAATCATGATTTGGGAGGCCTTGGAGATTTTTCAAATAATATGAACTTTAACAAAATTAATGTAATTACTTTATCAATGTATTTTCCAACTATTTAATTATATCTATACGGATAGGGCTTGTTTGTGAAAGAAGGAGTGAGCTCTACATATGGCATGTAATTAGAGTGGATTTAGGTGATATTTCCTTAAAATGGAGGATCTGATTCCATCCATTGGGAATTGGATCATATCTTTAATAAATTGTATAAATGGCTATGAAAAGGTTCATATCAAGATAGGATAGAAGAAGAAAGTAAAGAGATCTAAGTAAGCTAGAAAGTTTGAGAAAAATAATAGAGCCATGAAGTGCCAACAATGTAAATTTGGTCGATAGGAAGATCAAATTATATTTAATAATATACATATTTATATGTTAATGATTGGGTATTGAATTCCTCGAATTGTGTATGTTAATTCTTGTGAATTAAACGGGCGTGGTTAGGTTAAGTGAGTGAACAATTGACAATTTCTGTGTACATATCTAAGGATCTAAATAAACATCGTCTATTGTAATCAACTACAACTCTTTGTTAATCCACATTGGTCACTTAAAAGGAATGTTCAATCCATTGGTAATGGTTGTTGGTGAAGTTGTTAACAAGTTAGATACATGAACTCATTGTTTTCTATTAGGGGACATGAAGCTGCCACACGCACATAATGGGAATTACTGAAATCTTAGACATAGAAATTTAGGTGAGATCATAAGGGTTTTGTTTGAGGCACACTAAAATTAATAAGAAAGAAGCATTAAACAGACAAGATCATACATTTTTTTGTTTGTAAATATTGGTTCTAGAGGGGAAGTAAATGACCATTACTTTGTAGTCTTGACTATAGAATTTAGAAGAAGAGATCAGCCCATATAGTGGTCTTGGTTGTAGGGATGCTTCTCCTTGAAATTAAACAAAATATTACTCTAAAAAAATAAAACATTAATATCTTGACTACATGAGAATACAACTTTGAGGATTAATATAGGTTCACCAATTTGACTTAACCTTGAGTCATTTTTTTTAAAGTTGAGTCTTCTCTAATTAGAAAACAAAATTAAAAACGGGTTGGCCTATGTGAGATAGTGATTGGAGTCATATTAAGATTTGAAGAAGGAAAAATCTAGTTCAAGGATGATGTTGTTTATCTAACCCAAATGATTATGAGGAATTGGGGAAATTACCATGTGCTTGAGAGTTGGGAATGATGAATTGTGTTTGAGACATTGTTATAGTTTATGGAGGCAGCTTATGAGTTGATCCAAGCATGGAATTTAGATTCAAAACGATGAAATATAGCTATCTAGTTAACACAATGAGAGGGATTGTTGTCAATCCATAAATTCAAATGTATACAAGTTAAAAGACGCGATGCAACTACAAGTTGAATCGCATCCTCGTTAGCTGAATCGACGAGTTAGTGTGTTGAAAAGTATTTTGTTGCAAGGATATCAAGATGTAATAAAGTATTTTGTTGCAAGGATATCAAAGTGTAATCATAAGTATAATGGTGGGTCGTTAACTAGATATCCAAATTGTGATATTGGTCCATTTAATAGATGGTTTGGAAAGAGTAATCTCTTTTGGGGGTACTCTCATATGATTGCACATAGTTTAATTATTCATATGCATGTCGTTTTTATAAATATTTGATGGCTTTATAGAATGGGTTGTTTTATGAATGGATTGTATGCCATCCATTTGGAGAATTTTTATAAAAAGGAAATAATAATGGACACATGGTTTTCGAGAAAACCATGGATAGTTTTGGAATGTGAATGGGTCAACCATGGCCAATGTTTTAATTTGATAATGAATATGGTATGTATGACAATTTTCACATGGTGCATGGGTTGAAACCTCTCCTTTAATCAAGTAAAGTATTTGATGTGGTTAAATATTATTGGAGTGGGTGGTTAAGAGGATTGAACCCTCATCCAATTTTTTTTATCAACAATGGAAGGGGTGGTATAGAAATTAGTGTCAAGATCCTTGGTACTTCAAAGGGTAATTGGAATCACAGGTTTTGGTGCCCTTAGTTTGATATCAGAGTATAAATTTAAAATTCCTATGTATTTGATCTCTAATGATTACATTCAGATATCCTTTGAAATGTTTGAGGAGTTTTAAATTGTAGAGGATTAAGAGTTTGTATGTTGCAAATGATTGAAGAGTCCATGCTTGCAAGAAGCACATAATAATTATCCAGGTGCAAGTGTTGGAAGTAACAATAGAAATAATTTGAGACTATTTGGAAATAGAGAAGTTGGGTGTAGAAAGAATAACCATAAAGAGAATAAAAAATATTCTAGAAAGTGGTAACAATAGAGAGAACAAAAAAACTTGCAGAAAGGGGTAGTAGTAGAGAAGCTATACCAAAAAGAGGTAGCATAGAGGCAGATGTAGTGCAAGAGATGTGGAAAAAAACCTTATAATTGTAATTTGTGAGAAAGAGAACAAGGTAAGTTCCTAAGAAAAAGTGTGAGTGTGAATGTAGAAGCCTAGAAAAGAAAAGGAACCTAAGAAGGTTTTAGAGGAAAAATAAAAATACCAAAAGACCAAGTTTAGGAGGTAAGCTTGGTGAGGTATTATGTACCAAGCTGAAAAAGAATTGTTATTGTAGGGGTTATTTGTAGAGCATAATGAGCATGAAGAAGCTCATAATAGAGGAAAAAGAGGAGATGAAAATGACTATGGATATTCATTTATAGGGTTTAGAAGAAATCCACTGAGATGTTATAGCAATTGCCACAACAATTAGTAGTAGAAATTGTGATGAGGAAATGGACAAAGAGATGGTTGACATAAAAGAATGGCTAATTGTGTTACTGAATGTTTTGTAAGAAAGTGAGGGAGAGTAAAAATGTGGATAGAATCTGAGGGAGAAGGTCAAATGGATTATTTTGAAATTATTTACAAGGAAGTTGATATGAAAATGGAGAAACATGATGAAGAAAGAGGAGAATAAATGTAGAGTGGCTAAGTATGAGGAAGTAGTTCAAATATGTGAACTTGAGTAAGGATAAATCCTTGGAGAATATTAAGGTGTTGATGAGATACCCATTGAGACAAAAAAGTATCATATTTTAAAACTAAGAATTTGTGTGGGTGTATATATGTAGGTATTGATGATGAAAAATAAGCAGGAGCATCATCAAAATTAGTAGTGCCAATAGAAGCAACATCAGCAATGTCAATGCCATCAAAAGGAGTAGTTCCAATGTCAACAATAGAGCCAATGTAAATAGAAGCACTACCAATATAAACAATTCCAATTGGAGAAGCAATGCTCCTAGAAATGGAGCATTCAAATGAAATGGATGAACAATTAAAATTTCTTGACTAATTAGTCAATCCCAAGGTTCAAAATGTATTTATAGGTATAGAAGATAATCAACCGAAAGAAGTGTAGGAAAAGGAAATATTGGAATGTTCAATCCATTGGTAATGGTTGTTAGCGAAGTTGTCGACAAGGTATATATGTGAACTCATTGTTTTCTATTGGGGGATGTGAAGTTGCCATAGACATAATGGGAATTTCCCAAACCTCAAGAATTTAGGTGAGGTCATAATGCTTTTATTTGTGGTGTGTTGAAATTAACAAGAAAGAAGCATTGAAGCGACATGATTGTACAACTATTTGTGAACATTGGTTGTAGACGAAAATTAAATGTCCATTCCTTGTGGTCTAGATCATAGCATTTAAAAGAAGAGTTAAACCCATATAATGGTTGTGGTTGTAGGGATGTTCCTCCTTGAAATCAAACCAAATATTAGTCAATAGATAGGTCAAACATTAATCTCTAGACTACTGAAGAATACAATTTATGGATTAATACAAATTCATGTGTTCAAATTAACCCTCAGTTAAATTTATTTCTAAAAACCCAATTAGAAAACAAAATAAAAAAAATGAGCATGCCCATGTGAGGTAGTGGTTGAATCTAGATTAAGGTTTGAAGGAGAAAACTAGTTCAGGGATGATGTTTTGTCTAATCCAAATAACTATGAGGAATTGGGGAAATCGACATGTGTTTGAGAGCTAGGAATGATGAATGGTGTTTGAGCCATCATGTCAGTTTATTGAGTTTCCTTATGAGTTAATACAAACATTTCATTTAGATTCAAAACCATGAAATATAGTTTTCTAGTTAATGTTGTAAGATGGTTTAATCTCAATCTAGACATTTAAATGTATTTGGGTTGAAACAAATGGTGAAACTATAGTTTGAACCAGATCTCAGATAGATATATTGAAGAGATAGTGTGTTGAAAAATATCTAGTTGTGAGTATATTTGGGTGTAATCATAAGTATAATGGTGGGTCATCAACCAAATATTTGGATCATTCTATTGGTTCATTTAATAGATGGTTTGGAAAGAGTAATCTCCTTTGGGTGTAATCTCACATGATTGCACATAACTTAAATTCACATGCACATGTTTTTTTATAAACCATTGATTGCTTTATAAACTGGATTGTTTTATAAATGGATCAACTTCCATACATTTGGAGATTTAAAAAAAAAGGAAATAATAATGGACACATGGTTTTTGAGAAAAACATGGATTGTTTTGGACTATGAATGGGTCATCATGGATATGGTTTTAATTTGAGAAGGACTAAGTTGAGGATTTCATGTATAATAATTTGTACATTTTTCATGGGTTGAAACCTCTCCTTTAATTAAGTAAAGTGTTTGATGTGGTGAAATATTATTGGAATGAGTGGTGAAGATGATTGAGTCCTCCTCAAAAAAAATTATCATCATAGTGGTGTAGCTAAAGGAGTGATACAATAATTTTTGTCGTATTTTCTATTACTCCAGAGGGTAATTTCCATCAAGGGTTCTAGGGCCATCAATTATACTAGAGATTAATGAAGAAGGGAAAATAGTACTAGAACTAGAAATAATCTTGAAAGTAAGGACTAAGTAGCTGCGAAATTGGGTAATTATTATGTACCTCATCAAATGGAAGAACCTACCAATGGATACATGGGAAGATGAGTTGTTCATGCAGAAACACCCACATATAGTCAAGTGTTGGGGAAAACACTTATCTTGGGGAGGGGCATGTTAAGCCCTATATAAGCCCCATGTTAACCCTAAAACCCCTTATTAAGCCCTAGATATTGTGTGATTATATTTATATTGTTATATTTTTGTAACAACCTCAGGTTAAATTTCATTAATAAAAGATAATAAATGAAAAATAAGACCAAGGTCATGTGACACATATTCCAAGTTGAATGGTGGGGAAAACATAACATCAAGGGTAATTTTTGGTTTATTTGTGGATATGGAAATTGGCAAAGGCATTTGAAAAATAAAAGAGGTAATAATTTCCATTTAATTATGAAAATAAAGTAAAATAGGAGAAATCAATGATAAAAAGGCATCTGAGAATCAGTTGACAACTTTTTCCCATATTTGGAGCAGGTGCAGGAAAGGAAAGAGAACAAGCACTTGGACAAGAAAGAAAAGGAATGAAAAGGAAAAGAAATGGAAATTTAAGGAAAGAAAGGAGAAGGTTGGATCAACAACTTTAGCAGGAAGATCTTGTAGGTAATAGGTTGTGTGTGTGGTTTCCATGTTGTGATGTGAATGCATGGTACATGCATTTGTTTATTTGGTTCATTTGTTGTCATTGGCATGGATTTTTCCTAGAGTGATAGTGGTTTCATTCTTACCTTGACATTTCCTAGATAACAATGGTGTGATGGGGTTCATTCTTGGTTGATCTTTGGATTGTTGGAAGGTTTTGGAACTGGTTAGGTGGTCTCAGGAAAATTACCAAGGGTTGTGGGTGGAGATGGTTTTCTCCTGGAAGTCCTCGATAGGTGGGTGGAGATAGGAAAATTCCTCAAGATATGGTGAAGAAATTATGAGGCATCCAAGCTTGGTTTGGTTTTGTGATCTCGGGAGTCCTTGGTTGACTATGTCTTGGTTTATCCCATGAGATCCCACATTCATGCTTGGAATATGGAACGAAATTAATTGGCTAAAAGAAATATTTGGTTCAGCCCAATCTATGGTCGGGTGGTACGTGGAAGTCCTTGACTTGGTTGAATTTTATGGAATATTTTTCATGGTTGCTATTCTAGTTATATGTTGGTTATATATAGTTATATGTTAGTTATATACCTGGTTATATGATGTGCTCTAGCTATAGATCCTGTTCATGATTTGAAAAGTATTTGAATGATTGATGAATGCATGTGCTAACAAGTGTTGGTGCGGCTACTTGAGAGGGAATTATTCCTTCTTGGTGATTTTCAAATAAAGTTCAGATTTTTAAGATTAGATATGAGTTCATGACCTGATTGATATGTTTACCATATGTTTGACAAAATGTCTATCCTATTTCTAGGCAGTCTAGGTCAAGTTCTTAATTCAATTTTGAATGTTTGGAACTGTCATCATGTTAAATATGATTCTCGAAAGTTATAGTTTGTTTTGGGAAGTGGTATGGAGACTAGCCTAGAAAATAGGCTCACATCTCAGAACTGCTAGCATTGAACTGGGAAATTTAGGTCATAATCACATGGAAGTAGGCTTATGGGTGTGGTTGGAGCCTCATAACTGCATGCATGCTATGTTGTGGGGGCGGCTGGTGTATTAGGGTTGTGGAAAAGTAGTTCCATCTCAGGATCTAATCATTTGAGGTTGTGGACTAACTTTTGGGTGATCTAGTGCTCCTGAGAGATATCAATAAGACTTTGGATTGTAGGCCCCACTTCCATAACTAGAACTTGGAGGTCATGTCATGTCATAGTAGGACTCAGCTCATGTTTACCCTAGAGATCTTGTCAAAGTGGGTAAATGTTGGGAGGGGTGGTTACCAAGTGGTATTACAACGAGGTTGCAACACTAGAACTCGGGGTAAAAGAAAATCGGCAAACATGTTTGTATGTTTGACATGCAATTCATGATAGTTAACTTATATTTATATGCATTGTGGTCATATCCATGATGGGTATGGTTATTTATTCTAAGATCTCGATATTATATGTTTCGTGCTAATTTGGATTGGCCTATGCAGATGGTCATGGTTATGATATTCATGTATGAGTCAATAAACTTGTGATATTGTGTGGTACTTGTTAACTTTTCTTAGGGTTATATTGTTCTTTGCTTTAGATAATTGCATTTCATCATTTACATATTGAATTCTCCTCACAACATCATAACATCAATTATTTTTACAAAACTATTCAACAACATATGCAATTATATAAAAATAACAATATCATCATCAATGCAGTGGAACATAAGGAACAATAAAAGAAAATCATTCATACATTGAGACACCAAGGTTGGTCGGAGACTAGGGAAAAACCCACTACGCAGAAAACCCTTTCAAATTATTCTTCTTATTAGATTGCCATAAAATGTTCAACAAATACAGAGTACAATGATCCATATCATCAACCATAAAACTATCCAGCAAAATAAACTAATAAACATCCAAGAGATGAGTCCCAATAGTGATAATAATCAAAACCTTGATTCAGAAGCCTATGTGAACTATTGAACTCTATAGTCAATTATCGATATCTATGATCAACTAAAAAATCAAACCCTCATTTCCAATTGCACGTAAAGAGCATACGTGTGTGTCGATGAAACCCTCCAACCACACTCATGAGCCTGTGTTTCTGTTGTTGCAATCAGAAAATGCATGTCATCCATGTGGATGGAAACTAAAAACCTTAAATCTCATGTTTGAGCTTCATATCCTACAATTTGTAACTGTACTAACCAATCTTTGCAAACCACCTCAGAACTGTGTGAGTCAGGCCAAAGAAAGAAGAATGATTATGATGATATCTAAATGAGGCTCACTTGAATTGTATTTATATCCATCTGTGGGTTCCAAATTTTTATTTTTATGTCGACCTATATTTTTGTGCACATGTGGGCTTCAATTCAAAAACACACTTTCCCTTGTCCAAATCAAGTGCTTCAAAAGTAAAAATTGGTCCTCTCAAAAATATGAATCTAGTTCCATGATTGGAATTTGTCACTGAGCTACAAAATTAATAATCCCTCTTAGCTAGGGAGAAATTCCAACTAAATCATGTAATCATCGCAAGTATCTTGTCATCAAATCATATCTTATCTCAAGTATCTTGTCATCAAATCATATCTTATCTCAAGTATCTCATCATCAAATGTCATCATTGCTCATCTTGGCTCATCTATGCTTATCCCTTGCTTATCTCTTAATGTCTCTACATGTATTTTCAACACTCTCGAATCTAAAAGAAGAAGAGTTTGAAATTAAAGGGGAGCCCAAACTACCACCCTCAATCCATTAGGGAGCCACTAATACCACCTAGAATCACTACCAATGGGGAGCCCAATGCTACAACCCAGGAAAATCTCCCAGTGAGCAGCCAATTCTACAACTTGAGAAATTATGCCAGCGGGGAGCTAATGCTATGACTTGGGAAACTCTTCCAATGAGGATCCAATGCTATGATCGAAGAAAATATGTTAGTGGGGACCCAATTCTACGACCCAGGAAACTCTGCCAACAAGGAACCAATGCTACCACCGGGGAAACTCTGCCAGTGGGGAGTCAATGTTGTCACCCAGGAAACATCAAAGAGCTTATCATCAAGGAGCCTTGATCAACCTGGAACCACATCGGGGAGAATATCTCAACCTGGAATCCAAAGAAAATGAGGAAGATCCTATGCGACACTCTCACCTCATGTCAATGATAGTGGGGAAGTTCTTATGGGACACTCTCACCCCAATTCATCTCATTGAGCAACAGGAAAGATAAAAATTACCAAGCAAGGATCATAACCATCCCATTATGCAATCAATGGGTGAGATACCACTTGCTATATGAGGTAAGGATCACAAAGATCCTATTGCTTGTTGATATTCCCAGTAATGACCCTTAGGAGTCATGTGGTACAACACCTACATCATAATCAGATTGGGCGAGGTACCTGATGATGAGCCTAAGTATTGCAACAGTAATGCTGCAACTACTAGAGCTACCAACTTTACTTATCAACTCGAGGTTCGTACAAACTTGGAGGTGATAGTGCTATATGCACAAGTAGGAGTGAAGGTCCTGCCTGTTGTCACTATTTGTCTGGCAAGAGACCCCAGGGGTTCCAAGCCAAACTTCTATAGGGTTATAAGAAGCTTAATTCTTTGATGGAAGGAGAGCAAGCCTATTCTAAGAGAGAGCTACTCTACTACAGTAATGAAGAAAACAACATGAAATGTTAAACTTACAACATAACCTAACTAACCAATTAAACAGATATGCTAAGCAGAATTTCCAAATTAAGACTAACCTAATGCTAATTATCTAAGTTGTAGAAGTAAACAGCATCAAAACTAGACTAAGGTGTAACAATGAAACTTAGGCTAAATCGGGCTTCAAGCGAAAAAAGAAATCGGAGGTCGAAATCAGTGAAAGGAGGACATGAGGGAGAAACAATGCATAGGAACCGTTGGATTAGTCGGATGAAAGGAAAATGAACTATGAAGATTGGATTGCAGGAGTTTATGTAGATAGATGGGCGAACAGGGTTAACTAACAGGATGAATAGTGGAGAACTTATTGCGACGGCTTAAGTGAATGGATGGATGAAGAATGGAACAAAGAAGATGAACGGCGGAGATCGTGTCACGAGGGATTAAGTGAGTGGATGGATTAATGACGTTAACAAGAGATGAATGGCCGAGATCTAATTGCGTTGGTGAAGTCAAGAGATGGATGGACGAGGCTAATAGGAGTGATGAATGGCTATGATCTTATTGAGTGGGTGAAGTCAAGAGTCGGACAGCGGAGATCATATCGTGGGAAAAATAAACGTGCGGAAATGAGGGAGCAGGTTTCTAAGGCAGTAAGTAGTTTCTCGTGTGCCCTTTAGGCTGTAAGCAGTATTTGGAAATTTCATGGGATTAGCCTTACTACACGACATGTAGCATGAGAAAATCACTTTTCTCATGTGCTCTCGAGCGGATAACATTCGTGCACTAATCCGCATGAGATTGCATAATAGTCGTTGGATAAGGTGGGCCTGATCAACTGTGGAGATCGACAAAGCTAGTCGATGATCAAGTGAAGCGACAGTCGTCGAATCAAGCAAGGTAGATCGACAATGGGGGCTTAAAGTGCCTAAAGTGATCGAGTGACACGATAACCGTCAGATCATGCGAGCTAGATCAATGGTGGGGACTTGAATTTCATAAATTAAGTGGTGGACTCCATGCGAGGTAGTAGTTTGAGAAAATAGTGAAATAGACGGTGATTGTGAAGGTTTGTTGGTGATCGAACGACAAGGAAGCGATGCATGAGGAACGTGCTCGAGGCGGTTTCAAATGAAAATGACAGAGAAAACCAATGTGGGTGAACAAATAATTGCATTAAATAGTGAACTCCATAGCCCATGCGAGAACTAGAGATTGTGTTTTTGGGGTTGTTGAAGGGTCTCTTCCTCAAGTCATGGTTCCAGAGGGAGGAGATGAGGCCGAGACACATGCACACATCCTGATAGTGATATTTTTCCTCTAACTAACCTGTGAACTAAGAAAACACAATGGAAGTAAACTTAAAGCCAATGCATCTACTGAAGCAAATGAACAGAAACAAGAAGTTATTCAAACAAATGAATAGAACTAAAAAGCTACTTAAACAAATGAATCAGAAGCAAAAAACTACTTAAGAAAATAAATAGAACAAAACTCTATGTTAGCATATATGTACAATGAAGAGGAGCTTTGGCTACTTGGGTCAGGCCCTAACCCAAAAGCTTCAGCCCTCGGAGTTAACTCAGATTTGGCTTAAACAGAACTCATTCTTATTATACAAACCATGGATTATAGAGAAAATTGTCACAAGTCTTTGCAGCTCAAAAATAAAACAGAGTTTTACAATAGAAATCTAAATCCTACTGAGGTCCTAAGCCCCTCTATTTATACATTTGAAGTCTCTAACGACTTCCTTCCCACTACGTAGGCTTGGCCTCCAACTCAAGAAAAACTGGTTGTTGTCCCTTTCACTTGCTTGGATGTCTTCTAGTCTTCAAAGTGATGATTGTTTGCACTCCGAGCTAATGAAGGAATATTCGAATTGAGGGGTAGTGAATTAGGATGATTTACCTCCTATAATTATTCTCCCTTGTCCCATTCGAGTGTTTACGAAAGCCTTTTCCATAGTTCTTTGCATTCATCCTTTATACCTGCATTTCCCCTTGCTTTTATATTTTATTCGTGCATTATATGCACATTAGACCACAAAGCCAAATATCCAACTCTGCCTCATTTCATAAACAAAATATAATCAAAAGTATGTAATAAGTTGTGAGAATAGTTGGTTTGACTAAGCTATCAGGTGAATTAAGGCCAATTAAGGCCCATAGAATTACTCAATGATGAGGCTCATCACCTGACTTACCAAAGGTAAGGATCACACACCCCCAAGCTCTCGTTCAACCTATTGGCCAAATGAGGAGTGAAAATCCAAACAAGCCTAACTTGTGGGTATGATGCCAACTAGGGTATACTCTACATAGACCAATATAGGGGAGAAACATCTTCCACCCTATGGGTAATAGATAGGGTAATACCCTATTGTCCAAAGATCCCTCTTTTAGAATATTAGATCTACCAAACTAGATATATATCTAAGAAACCAACAATATATCAACATATAAATAAGAACGGAAAGAGAACAAGGAAAAAGAATACAACATATATACATGGTTCACCCAATTGGGCTACATCCATAGGAAGTTTCTCTTCTCTCCTACAATCTTACAAAGAGAGAAACTAAAAAAAACCTAATGCAAATGGTAGTATGCTGTGAGCACAAGATAAGATGTGATGGTATCACAAAATAGTATATACCTTAAGAGCCTACCTTGACCCTATTATATACCCAGAGATGTGGAGGAATTACTCTCACATATTAAATGTGGGATAATATAATTCTCCAAAATAAAACCTCTTTATATAATAAATGGATACAAGAGTATATTATGCCATAATAAATATGGGATATGATGTATTACTCTTTTACATAATATTGTGGACAACATCCGACATAATACAAATACATTATTACCTTCCAAGGAATATAATATATTCCAACACTCTCCCTTAATAATGGCTGGGAGAAGGGCCCATCCTAAAATTAAGGAAGGAGTCATTACTGCTCCCCCTTGATGACAACTTCCCTTCCCAAGCAAAGAACGAAGATGCACATACTTCGCTTCTGTCAAGGATTTGGTGAAGATATTGATTGCTTGTTGCTCGGTGGGATAATAATCCAGAGAAAGAATATCATCAGTGACATGACCTCGAATATAATTAGCATCAAGATCGAGATGCTTCATCCTGGAGTGATATATTGTATTATAAGCAAGCTTAATTTCACCTTGATTGTCACATTTCAACGCAGTGGACAATATGCTCGATAAGAACATGTCGTAACCAAACGGCTCCTTTAGCTACTTCTTTGGTTGCTCTATACTCTGCTTCACATGAAGATAAAGAAAGATTCTTTATCTTCTTGTTGGACCAAGAGATTGGAACTGAACCAAGTTGAAATATGTAACTAGGAGTTGACCTTCGATCAAAATTGTCACCTACCCAATCATAATCTATATAACTAGAGAGTAAAACTATAGCACTACTCGAATAAAATACACCATAATGTAATGTCCCCTGTAAATATCACAGAATTCTCTTGGCTACCTACCAATTACTTTCACGAGGTTGCTTCATGAATCGAGAAACCATACTGACCGCAAAATAGAGATTTGGTTTGCTGTGAGTTAAATATATCAAACAGCCAATGAGTTGATGATAAAGAGTAGCGTCAACTAGTGGAGTAGTACGCTCAACTGTTAACTTTACACCATATTGAAATTGCGTAGGAGCATGTTTACAATCACTCATATGGAAATGAGCCAATAAATCTATCGCATACTAAGCTGAGAGAGAAAAATACCATCGGCTATATGCCAGATCTGAAGACCCAAGAAATAGTGTAGTGTACCGAGATTTGTCATCTCAAACTACTTCTGAAGAGTAATTTTCATATCTTGCATTGATACAAGCTAGCTGCCAGTGATAATTAGATCATCCACATATAAAACAATAGTGAGGACATTAGCACCAAAGTTCTTAACATACATAGTTGGATCAAATATACAATGCTTAAAACCATTATTCAAGAAATATGCATCAATTTTATCATACCAAGCCCTAGATGCTTGTTTCAAACCATATAAATATTTGTGTAATTTGCATAAAAAACTTGAGGATTCAACATAAATAAAACCAGGAGGTTGTTGCATATAAATTTCTTCAGTAATATCACCATTTAAAAAGGCATTTTTAACATCCATTTGATGAATTTCCCACTTATAAGATGTAGCAACTGATAAAATGGTTCTTATTGTGTTCATTTTAGCAACAGGAGCAAAAGTTTCATTATAATCAATACCTTTAAGTTGATTAAAACCTTTAGAAATTAATCTAGCTTTATGCGTTTGGATCTGTCCTTCTACAGTGAACTTAATTTTATAAACCCATTTACAGCCAACTAAATTCTTTCCTAAAGGAAAAGGAACAAGAGACCAAGTCATGTTTCTCAAAAGAGATTCATATTCAGCAGACATAGCTTGTTCCCAATGAGGCTTACCCTTAGCTTGAGAATAAGTAAGAGGATCATATGTGGCCAAAATTTGGTCATAAGAGCAAAGTAAGATCTAGTTCAACAAGTTTCAGAAGGATCTCCAACCTCACTTCATGCATATTCAAGAGTTTTCCAAGCCCAAACAGGAAGAGTAGAAGGAATAGGAGTCACTTTAGGAGCTTCATGAGTTTCAGGTGGAACAATTGAGGGAGAGGAAGAATCAAGATCAATAAGAGGCACAGAACTAGAAGGAGGAGTAATAGGTGGTATTGGTAAATTCAGGGTAACATGAGATTCTACAAACTCGGGTGGGGAAGAGACTTCATGAAATTTAACACCCTTTCTGATTATGACACTTTGACTAGAAGGATAAAACAACCTATAAGCCTTGGAATTCTCATCATAACCAATGAAGATACACTTGTGAGATTTGGGTTCTAACTTTTTCAGTTTTTCATCAGGAATATGAGCACAACATTCACAACCAAACACCTTAAAATTACTAATATTTGGTTTACGTCCATTCCATTTTTCCTCAGGGGTAACATGCTTAACAACTTTAGTAGGAACTCTATTTAAAATAAAATTAGCACAGCAGATGGCTTCAGCCCAAAATTTCTTATGCAATCCTTTAGAATAAAGCATACATCTAACCATTTCAACTAAAGTTATGTGTTTCCTTTCAGCAACACCATTTTGTTAAGGTGTGTAAGGAACGTTCTTTTGATGTTTAATAACATGTTTAGATAAATATGCATCAAATTATTGCTTAACAAATTCCCCCCATTATCAGATCGCAAGGTATTAATACTCTTACCAGATGCATTTTCAACCATGGATTTAAATTCTTGAAATTTTACAAATGTTTCACTTTTATTTTTCAAAAAATAAACCTAATATTTTCTACTAAAGTCATCAATAAAGGTAAGAAAATAAATTTCGTGATATATTGAAGGAACCTCAAGAGGACCACAAATATCACTATGAATTAATTGCAAAGGTGATTTAGCACACCAGGATTTACCTTCATCAAACATTTATCTATGATGTTTACAAAGAACACATCCTTCACAAACACCAGTGGTAGAAGAAATATTAGGCAAACCATGAACCATTTCAGTTAGCTTTTGCATTTTACCATAATTCAAGTGACCCAATATTTCATGCCATAATTGACTTAGTTCATTAGCATGAGCAACATAGGAATAAAATGGTTGTCTCTTAGTTGAATTAAAACCAACAAATTTATATAAACCAGTTGTATGATCAACAGGACTAGAAGAGACTACTTTGTAATTTCGGTTGATATCTTTAAGAACATATTTATCAAGCCAATCTTCAAATTTACAACCTTTCTAACATGCACGATAAATAGGAAATAAGTTGATGGGCATGTTTTGAACATGAAAAACGTATTCCAATTGACCATTAGCAACATTAATATTACCAAAACAAATTACGGAAAGTTGTTTACCATCACCAATAGAAAATTTCTGAGATGAGTACTTATTAGTGTCATAAGATGTAAATAAAGAAACATTACAAGTCATATGTTTAGAAGCACCAAAATCCATTATCCATTCCACATTAAAACAATAATTACTAGACGAAACAACAGACGCACATAAAGCTACATGAGATTCATTAGAATTTTTCTTGTTAGCTTTAGCCATTAAACGTTTCGATTTAAAGAAATTATTTTCAGGATGGCTAGTTTTACCACACTACTTACAAGGATCATACACTTTCTTCCTCTTACTAGTTTCATGATGTGTATGAGAAGCATGACCATTATTATTAGTATGATTAAAAGTGTGTGAATAAGACCTTTAGCATTATTAAAACTTTTCTTAGGATTCTTATTATGTGTCATAAGAGCTTTATTATTTGGTGAGACTTGTCCTAAAGAAATCAACCTTTCTTTCTCATTTATCAACCCTTTACATAAATCATCAAAAGTAGGTTTTGTGATATTTTGAGACAATTCAAGAGCCATATTCCTAGTTTGGATGAACATGTCAAAACAAGATGGGAATTTTTGTTCTACAAGAATGATAAGAGAAATGTCTATCTTCTTGTAATCTTTACCACAATTACTTAACTTTTAATTTAAGGTTTTCAATTCATAAAGATATAGTTATACTCTATTAAAATTAGTAATATCTAGCTCATGAATCTTCATTTCAAGGTAATAGGCAGAAACATCATCAGATTTATCAAATAAAGAAGCAAGAATTATCCATACCTCAACTGGGTTGTATTCTACCTCAATACTCACCTGAAGACTATTTGAAACCATTTGACCAATGAGCCCTCTTGCTTGATCACAATGTTCTTCCCATTTAATCAAGGCTTGAGCATCTATAGGTTTCTTGTGTTCAAGATTAACGTGCCATTAACCAATCTCCATAGATTCTTACTCCTAAGAAAATCAATCATTTTCCTTTTCGATGCAAGATAGTTAGAACCGACAAGTTCAGGAACAGAAGCTACTTCTGAAGTCATAATGATTGAAACTTTGACAAGAAATATAAACCCAAATGCAAGAAATCACAAGAGAAAAAGTGGTTAGAAAACTATAAATTTCTGCAGTTCATTCTGTCATCACCAAAAAACCTGAAAAAAAAAATTGTCAATCTTAAATCAGTGATAACTTTGCTTCTGGTACTCCGTTTGAGTTGATTTTTTTTTTAAATTAGGTAGCGCGGTGAGAGGAACCCAAATATCCAATCTGTCTTGGGAAATTTTTCACCAAAGGTACATATCTGACAAAAAAACGTTGGGTGTAAAAAAAATACTCAATAATGCTCCAAATGCTCATTATAACCCGTTTTTGGAAATGGCACAACCACTCTGAATCCACTTATGCAGCCGAAATTTTGATATGAACCCTCGATCCGCCAATATTCCACCCTGCAGAAAAAGGACAAAAAACTAGACGAAAATAATAGATATTACAATTGGAAGATAGATCTCCTTGAGGAGAATCCAAAAACCATATAGAT
>APFE030609837.1:0-11638 GCA_000404065.3 Pinus taeda
GGCTTTTCATGGCTGCCACATAATCTTCTTCAGATGTGATGGCGGCTTTATTTGTGCTGTTCTTTTGCCGAGGTCGTGCTCCTTCCCCTGTTTCTTCTGTTCTGGGCAGTGCTTCCTGTACCTGCTGGAAATTTCTGGTCATAGGTCTTCTTGGTTTAAAAACAAATTCCTGGGCTGGCTCATCAAACTTAAGCCTTTTTGAGGCTTTGGTTTTCTTAACCTTTACCTGTGGTGACTGTGTCAAATCAATCTCAATCGGTTTAGACTGTTCTAATTCAATAGCCTGTAATAGATCATTTAGGCTTGCCTTAGACACATGGCTTTCCTCGACAGCTATAGCTTTGCCTTTCTCTTTATTAATCTGGCTTCTTGTTCTCACCCTTGAGACTGCTTCAGGTTTACTTTCTTGAGGAACAGTCTTCTTGCTCTGAGTCTTCTCCTTTGTTGATTTCTGAGGCTGTTCTTGAATGACTAACGGCTTCACTGGTTTTGGTCGCTGTGGCTTGGTTTTCTTTTTGGCTTTTGCTTCTCTTTGAAGCTCAGCTATTGTAAACTCTCTGGCTCGCTGAGGAGTAAGACCAGTCTTACTTTGGAAACCAGCCATGAAGATAAAAGAATTCCAGTCTCGGCCTATCTTCTGGAGGCTATCTAAAATCAGCAATTTAATCAGACCATGATGAAATAAAGAGGTCTCACAGTCCTCTTTCCTGAGCTGCACCTTATCACACATTTTACTTAGACTGCGAAATAAATAAAACGGAATGTCATGGAGACCTTCCCGGTAAAAATGCAAGAGCAGTTGTAAAAATGAATAAGGATAACCCTTGTTGTACCCTTCCCTTCACCAGGTTGAATACTTCTAAATGCCAGGTAAGAAGAAGGGCTAATGTTCCTTAGAATAGAACCTAGGCACTGGCTTTTGGTAAATCCTCATTTACATATGCCCTCTTTTAAGGATATCTTTTTACAAGGATTCCCTATCACATTTAAAATTCTTGAACCATTCTTCCTGGGCCTCTTGGTATCTCGGTTACGGCAGTGTTATGGCTTCTGGAGAAACCGGATATCGTCTAAATGGCAAACCCTTTGAATTCAGAACCAGTAAAATTGAGCGCAAATTCTTTTGTTACCTGTGCAATGCCTCCTTTGGTACTTTTTTTTACAAATCTCCAGCACCGCGCAAATCTTTAAAACGCTTCTTCAACGCCTTCCATACTCTCAAGGTATGTCCAGGCCTTCAGGTTCATTCCTTTGACATTTGCCGGACCTATGCTCCTTTCTCTCCATCTTCACTTTGAAATCTTCACCATCTTCACTTTGAAATCTTCACAGCCAAATTCTAACAGCTCCGGTCGAGATGGTGATACAGCAATACAGCTCCCTTTTTTATTCAGCCTCGCTTGTAATCAGGCTCGCTTGAACAACCTCGCTTGAAATTCAAATCGCAACGTGACTGGTCACTCATGCAACACTCACGGCCATTATTAGGACTATGCACGGTAAAATCTCTTGGGAATGAGATTTCCGTATATATCAAAAATCTATTGGTGGAGTAGCGGCAAATGAACGTTCAGGCATGATTTCAAGAGGTACTCAAACTGACATGAGTGGACGGACATGCTGACTCACCTATGGACTTGAAATTTCAGGAAAGATTCGCTGCAGAATGCACGAATCCATGATTTCGCAGTGCTGTTAATTATATTTTTTAATGATGCGCTGCGAAACTGCTAAATCATTACACACTGCGAAACTGCTAGAGTATGATTGCGCTGCGAAATGGGCAAATAAGACTGCGCTGTGGAATCACTAAAAGACAAGATGACTTGGCATAGACATGACATGACTATGGAATAATGATGAGTAGAGGAAAGCCAATAGGAGCAAAGTCTGATTTAAGCTTAAAAAACCTTTAAAACTCTGATTCCTAAGTGAGACAAATAAAAATGAAAACAGCTTAAACATAGACCTTTGTCATCAGACTAGGGCATGTAACTGTATGCATCAAACCTCTAGTTCTAAGTGATAACATATTCTACTTCTGCCAAATAAATTTTCATTGTTACTTGTTTCTTGCAACTCCAAGACACTATTTTTGACCCCACGTTCATCAAATAAGACGATGTTGATGCCCAATCATCAATACTTCTAGCAAAATATGCCCCTAAATATCAACCAATTAATTCTTAGTCTTTTTTAAAGAACACCAAAATATTCCATTGCTTTAGATATATCTAAGAACCCTTTTTGTTGTATTACTTCGACTTTTCCTTAGTTCATGCATAAATCGCGAGAGAATACTAACTACATAATATAGGTCTAGATGAGTAGTTCTCATATAGATCAAGCTAACAATCAATTGTCTCTAATTAGTAATCTTTACTAACTACTCTGCTTTAATTTTTTAAAGTATTAATCCACATGGGTGAGAATTGAATTACAATCTTCCATCCTAAATCTTTTTAGTAGCTCCAATGCATATTTCCATTAACTAATGAAATGTTGTGTCGATGTTGGAATACTTCAACTCCAAGATAGTAGTGAAGTAGTCCTAGATCAATCATCTTGAATTGAGCTTGTAAATCCTTCTTTACTTATACAATATGATCATTTTTGTTCCTAGTAACAATGATTAGGTGCTCAAAAAATAGCTCAAAATTCAAAGTTTTTTGATCGGTGTGGATCCTAGACGACCATGTGGTGTTCATCATCCTAAATCCTACATATCTTGTTTCACGCAAAACGGACATCGTATGCTCCGAGAAACATGTTCTGTTCACTTTCCCAAGCAGGGGAATTTAAAAAAAAAAATGACAACCCAGTCAATAGTCTATACTGCTGATGTGGTGCTGAATGGGTAATTTGAATTAGTTAGTGGGCTCCTCTGGCAAATGGTATTGTGACAAGTCGCTTTTTGTTATTGGATGAAATTCTATGTTTTTTACTCGTCAGAATGGTGGCCAACCAAGCGCTGACAAGTGGCCCAGCCGGAGGCCACCACGTGGCAGCCCGGGGGCCACCAAAATTATTGTTCAAAGTCCGGGCGGAGGCAACGGGGGTTGAACCCATGACCTCACACAAAAAGCCAAAGCCTCCTCCAATAAACCATCACATTATTGCTTAGCCATTATGTCGTCGAGTTTGATTTAAAGTTTAATGGCGCGCCAATTGGGGGTAGGGCTAGCCCACGGGGGTTGGCCCTTGGTCACATTACCAACACACGGCCACTGGCAGAGTGCAATGTGGGGGCCCGACCGACGGGGGTGAGCCGTTGGCCTTAGATTCGGGCACATGGCCCCCATGTGTCCATAGTTTTCAGAATTTAGGTATTAGCATACATTTAAAATGTCCAACAATTTCGCCTAATTTTCGGTGAAATTGTTGCTCTGTTAGCACGTTTTGGGGAAAATTTGTAGGATGGTTCCGGATTTTGGGGAATTTACAGTGTGATTAACAGAATATTGGTAAAGGCCATAACTTCTTCATTTTTTGACCAAATCAGGAGCATAAAGAGGCTACACAGGCATTTTTGGGCATTCTCGAACCATTAGAACAAGTTTCAAATATTTTTGAGCATTGTAAACTGGTGTATTCACACTTTTGAGCATAATAGAGAGGGCCAAGCCATTATAAGCTGGACCAAGGAGACGTAGCCCAGGAGGGGTGAACTCCTTCATCATGTGCTGCTATGATATTGTTTATGGTGATGTTTATGTCTATTATATGTTGTTGTTCAGTCATTTGTTTATCTTAATTTGCACATACAAATTACATAAAAACACTCAAAAACCCATGTTTAAACTTGCAAATAATTTCATAAATCCTCAAGCATATTTAATATATTCTGAAAAGAAATTTTAGCGCAAAAAACTAATTTTCCCCATCATATCAAGTTTGGTATTAGAGCTCTTGGTTTTATTTGTTCAAGAAGGATTTAACAGTTTGCAATTGAATGTCATGCTTACAAGGTTAAAACTCAAGAGAAGAGAAGGGAAGCTGGTTGAAAGCCCTGAAGTTGGGTCAAAGGGGAGGAGGGAAAGTTTTCCACAATCTCCACCACTAGTTCTTCCTTAAGTTGCAGTTGACACTCCAATGAGCATGTCTCATGAAGGAGAACTGACAAACATGATAGAGGATAAGAAGGTCTCCAAGAAGGCTTTCTTTTATAAGACAAATATGGTGAAGTTCCTCTATGAAGAGAGGAATACCAGACTGCAGGGTGAAAGATCCAAACCTCCCAAAGGAGAAGGTTCTTGAGGAGGAGGAGGTAATGGAAATGGAGGTAAACCTCCACCCTCTCCACCATATTATTCATCTTCTTATTCACGAGTATCTTCGCCCTCTTCCACTAACACAACCCTTACTAATAGTCATCAACATACCTCAAAAGGGACCGATAAATCACCCTTATTAAAACTTAATGTTAAATTTTAACTGCCCATGTATAATGGTGAAGTGGATGCAGGGAAGCTTGAGAATTGGGTTAGTCAGTTGGAGGTCTATTGCAGAATTCAAAACCTTCAAGAGGATGACATAAAGATTCAATTAGCTTCTTTGAGGATGGAGGGTGCAACATTAGTATGGTGGGAATCAAAGACACAAGAAGAGATAAAAAAACATGATAATATCTCAATTTCTTGGTCTAATTTCATTGCTGCAATTAAAAGACAATTCTACCCTCTATCTTATATGCAAAAGCCATCATGAATTGGCAGAACTTTAGACAACTTAAAGGTCAAAATGTGCAAGATTACACCCAAGAATTCAGAAAAAGGTCTCTAATGTTAGGGGTAGATTTGCAATCACAAGACATGTTGCTGAAGTACATAGGGGGATTACACAGTTACCTTAGGCATACTATCCTTATGTTTAATCCCAATAATCTAGGTGAGGTGTGTGTGCAAGCCACTCATCTTGAGGCAAGAGGGAAAAGCACTCCAGAAGAGGGTATTAAGAATCCATTTAAGGGTAAAGGAAAAGAAAAGGGTTTCAAAGGAAAGGTAAAGAAAAATACATCCATTAAGAAGGAAGGAGACAAATTAACAGGCAAGCATTGTTCCAAAGACGATCATGATGAAGCTCATTATTGGAAGCTTCATCCTGAAATCAAACCAAATAAATTCAACAACAAGGGAAAACAAAAGACAACTGCAACCACTCAACAAGATTTGGGATTCAATTCAGGTGATGAAACTAAAATAACAACCATGGGTATGAAAGGAAAAGAATCCATGGCTAGCACTAGTACTTCAAATTCACACAATGAAACTCCAAATGAAAAGAAGAGGATAGAATCTTTTCAGTAAGAGTGATCTCAAAACATAGGAAACTTGATACTCTTTTTGATAGTGGATATCAAGCCAATATTATCTTTGAAAATGTTGTCAAAAGTTTAGAATTGGAAACCATTCCACATCATAAACCATATCCACTTAGATGGGTGTGCGACAATGCACAATTGCAAGTAACTAGAAAGTGTAAACTGAAATTCATCATTACAGCAAATTTCATAGATGAAGTGGAGCTTGATGTTGTGCCATTAGACATATGTGGTATAGTTTTGGGCAGCCCGTATCCCTATGACAAAAAAATATCTTCCATAGACATGAAAAAAAATACCATTTCTTCAAAGATGGAGTAGAATATATTGTGAGAGCTCATAGTAAGAAACTAACTCTTTCACTTGTCAATGTGGGGAAGATGAAAATATTAGTTAATTAAGGAAAGAATTTTGTGCTTCTAATGATCAAACAAAAGAATGATGTTGATAATGAAGCTTTTCAAGGTTGTTATTGAAGATTGAAATTTGAATTGGTTGATGTTGTTAACCAATATGATGAGATGTTTCAGGAACCAAAAGGATTGCCTCCCAAGAGAGGAATCCAACATGAGATATAGTTGCAGCAAGATAGTCCTGTTGCTAACATTGGCATGTACAGGATGTCAGTGATGGAAAGTGCAGAAATTAAAAAGAAAATTCAAGGGTTGTTGGATAAAGGGATCATCAGGCCATCTTCTTCACCATGTGGTTCACCTATTGTTTTGGTGCCAAAGAAGGATGGAACATGGTGCATGTGTGTGGACTTCCGTGCATTGAATAAGATTACGGTAAATAACCGTTACCCATTGCCTAGGATAGATGGTTTACTTGATCAATTTAAAGATGAAAATTATTTTACTAAGTTGGACTTAAGGAGTGGCTATCATCAAATTTGAATTGTTGAAGGAGACATTTGAAAGACAACATTCAAAACAAAACAAGGTTTGTTTGAATGGCTAGTTATGCCTTTTGGTTTATGTAATGCTCCTGCTACCTTCATGTGTGTGATGAATGATGTGTTGAGGCCATTTCTTGATGATTTGTTTATAATATACTTAGATGCCATATTAATTTTCATTAAATCTCTTGATGAACATGTCATGCATGTGATAAAAGTACTTAATGTCTTAAAGAAAGAGTAGTTGTATTTAAAGATGTCAAAGTGTGAGCTTGGAAAAACTTCTTTAGTTTACTTGGGTCATATTGTTGGACGAGGTGGTTTGGAAATAGATCCTAGGTTGATGTCATTTTGAATTGGCCAAGGCCCATGACAGTTACTGAGGTAAGAAGATTTTTGGGAGCAACCCAATATTGGAGAAAATTCATTGCTAACGTTTCTTATATAACAACTCCTTTGCATGAATTTACAAGTGTTAAAAAGTTTTTTCGGTGGGGAGGCAAGTAGAAAAAGGCCTTTGATGCATTGAAGGAAAAGATCAGTTTAGATCCAATACTTCCACTTCCAAACTTGAGACAGTCATTCGAGATCTAGACTAATGCTGGTGACTATGCTACAGGTGCAGTCCTCATGCAACATGGTAAACCTATCTGTTTTCATTTCGAAACTTTCAATGGTGGAGCAATTATATATATATATTTCGGTGGGGAGGCAAGTAGAAAAAGGCCTTTGATGCATTGAAGGAAAAGATCAGTTTAGATCCAATACTTCTACTTCCAAACTTGAGACAGTCATTCGAGATCTAGACTAATGCTAGTGACTGTGCTACAGGTGTAGTCCTCATGCAACATGGTAAACCTATATGTTTTCATTTCGAAACTTTCAATGGTGGATCAATTAATTAATTAATTAATTTTAATATATATCTAATATATAATATATATATTATATATTATATATATATAATATATATATTATATATATATATATATAATAGTATATATATAGTATATAGTATATATATATATATATAATATATATATATATATATATATATATATATATATTATATAATATATAGATATATATATATATATATGATATTATAATATATATATATATATATATAAAGTATATATATAATATATAATATATATAATACTACCTAAGCACCCACAGGGGATTTGAACCGTTGACCTATCGCAAGGAGTATGGGTGCATTTTGGATTTCCCACATCCATTGTTAGTGATCGAGATTCTCTCTTTGTTGGGATTTTTGGTCAAGTTTGTGGGGATTCTTTGACACCAAATTCAAAAAGAGTACAACATTTCATCCGCAAATAGATGGTCAAACAGAGGTGGTGAAAAGGACAGTGATACATCTTCTTTGTGGGTATTGTAGCAAGCATCCTAAGTTGTGGGATGAACATTTGCACTATATTCGGCATTCTTACAATCGGACCAAGCACTCTTCAACTCAAACATCACCATTTGAAGCATGTTTGGGATACTTGCCTAAGTATCCTTTGGATTTCATTTTTGAGAAAGATGTTGCTATTGATGGTCATAGTGACAAAGAAAAAGAAAGAAGGTTCATTGAACAAATCCAATTGGTACACCAAAGAGTTCAATAATAACTTTAAAAGCACCAGGGCAAGTACAAAGCAAGGCACAACAAGCATCATGTAGATCACAAGTTCCAATTCAGAGATGAAGTTTGGCTTCACGTTAGCAAAGAGAGGCTCTAAGGAGAAGGTAAAAACTTAAACCAATTAGATATGGTCCATTTAGAATTTTGGAAAAGATTGGTAACAATGCCTTCAAGTTGGATTTGCCTTCATATATGAAAATTGGTGTTGTTGTTAATGTTGAGAACTTAAGGTTGTATGAGCCTCTTTTGATTGAATATCAAGGAGAAAATGTCTAAATTCCTTACATTGATGATTTTTCTCTTAAAACCCTTGATGAACTACAACAATACACCATTCTTGACAGAAGAACAAGGTCTTCAAAATGAGGGAATGTGGATTACCTTCGAGTGGGGATCAAGGGAAAAAATCCTTCAAAGGCCAAATGGATCAAGATTGGAAAGGTGAGGCGACTATACCCTCACCTGCGGGATGACTAAAAGTGACCTTTTGGGGTCCAAAAGGCTTCTAGTGGGGAGGAGTGGTCAATGCTAAAAAAATAGCTCATAATTAAAAGTTGTCAGATGGATGTGGAACCTATACGACCACATAGTGCTCGTCATCCTAAATCTGGCACAACTCATTTTGTGCAAAACAAACACTGAATGCTCCCAGAAACATGTTATGTTCTCTTTCCCAAATAGGCAATTTTTTGAAAAAAATTGACAGCCTAGTCAGCAGTCCGTACTAATGACGTGGTGCTGACTAGGCAAGTGTATGTGGTAGTTTGACTTTCTCAACCGGTTCCTCTGGTGTATGGTATTGTGACAAGTGGCATTTTGTTATTGGATGAAATTCTGTGTTTTTCATTGGTCGGAATGGTGGTCAACCATGGGCTAACACATGGCCTAGCTGAAGACTGCCATGTGGCAGCCCGAGGCCCATCATAATTATTTTTCAAAGTGTAGGTGGAGGTAGTGGGGGTCGAACTCGTGACCTCGCACAACAAGCCAAAGCCTCTGCCAATACGCAATCACATTGTTGCTTAACCATTATGTCATTGGGTTTCATTTAAATTTTAATGGCGCGCCAATTGGAGGTATGGCCAGCCCACGGGGGTCGGCCCTTAGTTGCATTACCAACACACAACCACCGGCGGAATGCAGTGTAGGGACTCGGCTGGTGGGGGTGGGCCATTGGCCTTAGCGCTGGGTATGTTTCCCCCACATGTCTACAGTTTTTGGAATTTATGCATTAGCAACATTTAAAGTGTCCAACAATTTCGCCCGATTTTCAAAGAAATTATCGCTCCGTTAGCGTGTTTTGGGGAAAATTTGTAGGATGGTGCCATATATTGGGGAATTTGTGGTGCGATTAGAACAATATTGGGAAAGGCCATAACTTCTTCAGTTTTTGACCAAATCAGGAGCAAAAAGAGGCTACACAGGCATTTTTGGGCATTTTGGAGCCATGTCAGACTTAATAATAGGTAGTCAAATCATTAGGCATGCATTATTGAGATGGAAGGTAAGCCTTGTAATCGAGTTGTTTCCATTTTGATTTATCCTGGATATAATTATAGCTCAGTTAGTCCTGACCTGATGGATCAATGTCGTTTGAGTAAAGAAGTGCGTGCAGAATATTGGTTGATGTAGTTGCCTATAGGTACCAAGAGAATAGTTCACCATTGGGTGACATCTTGTGCATTTGAGCTTAATGGTATGCCTACATCAACACATCTAAATGTACTTCCTTTGGGATCATATAAAAAGATTTTGGGTAGGATTAGATGTTTAGTCACTAGACTAAGGTAGATTGTTATGAGAAGGGCATTGAGTGCTTGGATGATGATGGAGAAAGGAGAATCTTGCAGGAAAAGAATAATCCTATATCAGTGAGAATGGTTACACCTATGCAAGCTAAGCGCGGTTCTATAAAGGGGTGTGTATTGTTTACAGTTCATGTTTCTAATGATAAAGGGAAGGTTATTGAGGATGATGAAATTATGAAGAGGGATCCTATTTTGCAACAGTTTTAGGATGTGTTTCCTATAGAGATTCCAGAGTTATTGCCTCATAGGGAAGTGGATTTATCTATTCAGTTGGTACTAGGAGAAGCACCAACATCTAAGGCACCTTACAAGATGAGTACTCCAGAGTTGGTGGAATTGAAGTTGCAGCTTAAGGAAATGCTTGATAAGGGATACATAAGGCCAAGTTTGTCACCTTGAGGTGCACCAATGTTGTTTGTAAATAAGAAGGACAAGACTCTTAGATTGCACATTGATTACAAGAAATTGAATAAGATGATGATCAAGAATATGTATCCATTGTCGCAGATTGATGACTTGTTTGATTAACTGAAGGAAGAAACAGTGTTTTCAAAGATTGATTTGACATCAGGATATCACAAGGTGTGCATCAAAGAAGAAGACATCTGCTAGACTGCATTCTACATGAGGTATGGGAATTATGAATTTTTGTTGGTTCCTTTCGGTATTACTAATGCTCCAACCACCTTTACATGTTTGATGAACAATGTGTTGCATCTTTACCTGGACAAGTTTTTGATATTTTTTTATTGATGATATATTGGTACATTCTAAGAATGAGGAGTATGGAGAGCACTTGTCAACAATTATGAATTTGAGGAGTATGGGAATTATGAATTTGTTGAGAGTGAAAGTAAATCATATTTTAGTTGTGAGCTCTTATGGGACAGATTTATAGGAGCGAGTATTGTGTGTAGGGCATCATGATGAGAGGTACCAGCAGCTGAAGCATATATTTCAGTAGGAAGGTGAAGGTGATAGGCATGGGGAGTATCACCTCATAGAAAATGGTTTGGTCAAATTCAGGAACATTATTTATGTGCTAGATAGAAGTGAGCTAAGGAAGATTATCTTGAAGGCGTTTCACGTCACGCCATATTCAAGCCACCTAAGATATCATAAGACTTTGACATTTGTTAAGGATTTTTATTATTGGACAAATTTGAAGAAAGTGGTGGTTTAATTTGTTGATATATGCTTGGACTATCAGTAGGTGAAAGTTGAGTTTAAGCACCCAGCTAGTCTATTACAACCTATTCTGATTTCGAAATGGAAATGGGAGGTCATTTAAATGGAATTCATTATAGGATTGTCAAGGAAATAGAAGAATCATGATTCCATCATGGTTGTGGTTGATAGGTTGAGCAAGGTCACTTCATTGCAATGAAGTATATGAATTCAGCTAATGAGATAGCTAAGATCTTCATTGGGGAGATAGTGAGGTTGCATGGTTTTCCTCAGAAGATCATATCAGATAGAGATAGCAAGTTCACTTGCAAAGTTTGGAAGGAGTTATTTGCAAGCTTTGGGACATAGTTAGCTTTCATCATGGCTTATCATCCGTAGATAGATGGATAGATAGAGAGTGTCAATAATATTATTGATGATATGTTGAGGATGTATGTCATGCGTCAACAGAGGAAGTGGGAGGAGTATCTTGCATTGGTAAATTTTATATATAATAATGGTTATCAAGAATCCTTGAGGATGATTCCATTTGAGGCTCTTAATGGGAATAATTGTAATACTCCTATCAACTAGAGTGATCTAGTGAATAGGGTCTTGATTGGACCAGATATGTGAGCTAAGATGGAACATGAGATGCTGTTATCAAAAGGAATTTGAAGGCAACAAAAGATAGGAAGAAGAGTTATTTATATCAACATAAATAATTCAAGGAGTTTAACAATGGGAAGCATGTGTACTTGCGCATCAAACCATAGAGAATCTCCTTGAGGATT
>APFE030609843.1:0-14186 GCA_000404065.3 Pinus taeda
GTCGGATCACTACATATCGTGACCGTCGGATTGTAAGTTACAAAATGTACAACGGTAAATAAACACACTTTACCTAACTCTATACCTAACTCTATACTAGACCAAGTTGAACTTAACTATTTCCTATGTGTCGGAATATCCTAACACTTCATCATCACCTTGTCATGGTATGATAGAGTACCTGCATCTGCAATTCACTCATGACAATATGACATCAGCCCGATAAACCCCTAGTCTAAGATGTTGCATTATGATCCACTGACTGAGCCAGAACCAGGTGGTATACTGAGGGAGAGGCTCAATCACTATGCGATTGTGTAGCCTAGGTAGTTAAGGGTCAGGCTTGAGCCTTGACACTGCACAATACACAGTTTTGGCTTAGACTCAGCAAAACGATTTCATAGTTGGGAAGCCCAGGGAGTCAAGACGAGCACTTGAGCACTAATTTTTCCAAATGAATAGTTCTAGAAGGAAGCAGAGCCTATATGATTTTGCAATTACACATTTAAAGAGCTTAGGGTTGAGGATTGAGCCTTGAGACTATGCAATGCGCAATATTGACTGGGTAGGAGAGAGAAATTGCACAATTTTTAGGTGAGAGGTTGAACTTAAGCATTGTGATTGCGTAGTGCATAATCCTAAAATGTAAGAGCTATGCATTGTGCAGTGTAAAGAGGAAAGGTTGCAGCTTGAGGGTTGAGAATACAGAATTCACATTTCAGGAGGGTTGGATTAGGCTAGGTCTTATGGTTGGAAGTTTCTTCCAAATTTGACTAAGTGTGGAATATGTTCAACTGATGTGAATAGTGACAAGACTTGATTATGATCACACACTTAGAACACTTGACAACATGAAATAGATCATCCAAAACACATAAGCAACATACTTGCCTCAATGTGACAAATTACGACAAGTGCGACACCAAATATACACTTTGCATTGACTGTGACGACACTTGTGTGACAGTGGTTAAAACTTTGGAAATGAGTGCAACACATGTTTACATGGTAAGTACAACTCATTGACACAAATATTTCTCCTTTAAACACTTCAAAACTAGCTTTCGTGCATTATGCAACACTCCATATGCCTAAAGACAACATTTACCATATGAAGAGGAAAGGGAGAATGACAACTGTGATACACGAACAATAGTGAAAGTGACACATGCCATAGCAAAGATAACATGAAATCTACACTAATTAAAGTGAAAGTGAGGAAAATCAACATTCAAACACATGAAAATGACACTCACAAATGTGAAGGTGTGCAAAAGCGATAGTTTGGAAAACTCACCAAATTAGAAGTACAGATATAGCCAAAAGTGAGGGATTGTAAATAATAGTGTGCACTAACTGTCAACATGGGTTGAACATTGAACAAACACTATCTTGATGGATTACGTTATGCTTGTTCAAGCTTGTGTAAAAGGAATGTGCTCATGAACCCGTTGCAAATTGAGCATGTGTGAGTAAGTGACTTCGACCGGTCAAGGAGTGACCACAGAACGACCGGTCGCAAGATGCATAGTAGGCTCCAAAATTCAAGTGTAGGTAAAATTTTGGAGGATGTTTCTGATAGTGACAACACCTTGCTAGTTCCATATAGCTATGGTTTGATGGGGTTCTTTTACTTGGTTGATCTTTGGATTGTGATATTGTTTTGGAACTGGGGGAGGTGGTCTCAGGAAAATTCCCAAGGGCCTAGAAATCCCTTGATCGATAATGGTGGGATTACAGTAAAGCCAGAGGGTGGAGATGGGAAAATTCCTCAAGGTATTGGAGAAGAAATTTGAAGGAATCCAAGTTTTCTTAGGGCCTAGTAATCCCTTGGTTGATTTTGGTGGGATTGCGGTAAATCCTGCGAGTGTATGTTTTATGTTTGGGCCTAGGAATCCGTTGACCGGTAATGACATGATTGTGATAAACCTTGGTTGTATAGGTGAGAGTTTCAGCTCTATGAGTCCCTTGACTGGTTTTGGCAGGATTGTGATAAAGTCTGAGGAAGTCCTGGTTGTTATGTTGTGAGTCCCATATTCATGCTTGGAATATGGCACAGGGGTGATTGGATGAAAGAAAGACTCGATTCAGCGCAATCTATGGTCGGGGGGTACGTGGAAGTACATGAATTGGTTGGATTTGCACATGCTAATAAGAGCTATTTTCCTCTTGTATTTCATGACTATTTATACTTTGTATTATGAAAAATTGATGTTTGTTCTATCATTATTATTATTCTAGATATATGTTGGTTATAGTCATGGTTTTATTCTAGATTCAAGTTATGTCTCTTATCATGTTTTTATTGGTAAATGAATGGTTATTGAATGCATGATCTAATAGATATTATTACAACTATTATGAGAGGGAAATAGACATTTTTTGATGATTCTCTTATAATTTTTAGATCCCTATGTTCATATATGCATTCATGACTTGTAGATTACATGTTGACTATGTGTTTGATGGAATTTCTATTATAGTTTGGCCCAGTTAGGTAAAGTTCTTGTTTATGTTTTGTGATTATGGATTTTTTCTAGTGTCATTCATCATTCTAGAAAGCTCTATCAAGTTCTAGGCAGAGGGCTAGATCCTAGGACTAAAAAAGTGGCTCAGATTTCGCGGTCACATGCAAAAAATTGGGAATCCTAAACTACATTCGCTAGGAGGCAGAGTTATCAAAGCTACTAGAGGGTTACATTCACTGGATTTCCTTTTCATGGGAGTGATTGGGGCTCCATATCACTAAAACAGAAGGTTAAGTTAAGGTTTGGGCACCTGAAGTGGTTGTTTAGCTCTTGGGGGTCTTGTACCACCTGAGGGAAGTTAGTAAAGTTTTGGTTTGTCGATTCCACTTCCTTGACTATACTTAGGGAGTTGGGTCATGTCATAGTAGCCCTCAACTCATGTTTACCCCGATAGACCTGTGGAAGTGGGTAAATGTGGGAGGAGTGGTTACATGTACACCTTTGCAACTCACTAATCAAACTAAATAACCTTATTCATATATGTTGGTAATTGATTTGATAAGTAGTTTTGTTATAGTGTTGTAACTCATAAACTTGACTAGTTTATCAACGTTCCACCATTTTTTATGTATCTTTGTTCCAAGGATCAAGATCATCATAAACCTTGAATAAGTCACCATTTTACCTCCTGTGTGATTTATTTTTTCCTATGTAATTTATTTTCTACTTCTGTGGATTTTCTATCTATATTGTAGGTTACAACATTAAGCTTCCTAGGCCCCAAGATAGAAGTGTGTTTCTTCAATTATGCAAGTGTAATCTTTAATTTCCTTCAAGTCAGATTTTCTTTCATTGGTGACTAATTAAAGACATTAATATCTTTCTTTGAAACATATATAGAATACTACAACATCACTTACACTTAACAATATTGTACTATCATATAATGCATGATAGTTCGCAAGTTCCATATAAGCATTAGATTGATAATTAAATGCAAAATTCCTCATTTATCTACTAAATATTTAGGAGGTAATTGAAGAGCCCGTCAATAGGTTAACTCACAAGAGGCATAAATTCTTCCCATGAATTTTGATTGAAGTAATTTTTGCACCTTTAGAAATATTTTAGTGTGTAAAATAACATTAAGGGGCTAGAGTCGTGCTCATAAATATTTTACCACAAAAAGCGTCATTTGATGCCTCAAACTTGCTTTGGAAGGTTTTAAAACCCAAATCACTAAACTATGATTTTCCTATAAATAGGCCCTACAAGCCAATTCCTTCAATTTTTCCACCTATGAAGTACCAAGATAGATGAAAAATCATATAGTGGCTCATTCAAGGTCAATCCAATGGCATCACATAATTGCTTCTCCATGTTGTAGAAAGATGATGATTTTTATAATGATTGACAACACTATATACACATTGTAGAACAATATATATTTACATTCTAAAACATACAAACACTTAAAGAGACCTTCCACTCATCCTACCTTAATCCTCTAACCTAAGAAGGATTAGGAAAGCAAAATTTTCATGATCACAGGGCCCTCTTGTCAGAGAGTTGAACCTATACCATCTTCGATACCATATAGAGAAATGAGGGTGGACATTATCCCCCACAAAAAATTGGATTGAGTAATCTATTACATCAAAATAATGTTAGATAAAAATACATCAAACTTTATAGTGATATAGACAAACTATCTTAACACGCTAATAATCTTTGAGCGAATATCTTAACCACACACCAAAAATAAAAACCAACTAATTGAAAAGAATTTCCAATACTAAATCTAAATCTAACGACCTCCTAAAACTTTAAAAAAAAAAAACTCCTCAAGGTAAAACAAACTATTACATCATAATAACCAATACAATAACCAACATAACCTTCTAGTATGATCAAATATCACACGTTAATCTATTCAAAAAGTAAGAGTTAAATGATTACAACGCAAAGGAGTTGGTATGTTGCATTGGTCATTTTGCATGGTTTTCAAAACACACATTTTGTGATTCCCATCCTTAGCCAATTAGCTACGGAAATTTGGTTAATCTAATATACTAAACTAATGAAATTTTTCATTGTTGTCATTTGATAAGTCGCAGACAATGTAGAGATATCTTTTTTTTCCTCTAAATTAGGAATGTCTGATTAATCTACAAAATTGCCACTCCAATAATGAATGGTTAGCGCCATTTTTATAATAAGATATATTTTGTAGAAATTTACTAAGATATATGAGTAGGGAACGTTAATTTAGTAAGGCATTTTAATTATGAGTAATAAGCATAAATTTTATAATGAAGAATATATTACATTCGATTTCAAAAAACTTACCAAGTGGTTGCTCTAGTGGAGTTGATTCTATTACATCTTTTTATCAAACTTCAATAGGTGCTCATTAGTTAATAGATATAGGGAAAACATGATGAAGGTACTCGAGCCTTCATCACTAACTAACTTGTAGTGAGCTACGAGGTTGGGAATTAACATTATATTTAACATTTATTGGCTAAGAGTTTTATTAATTTTAGATAGGTTATGTAATTATATCTTTTTAACAAGAATCTTCATAGAGTGACTTCTCATTACCATTCATTATAATAATTTGTGAATAGGTCTTATAAATAAAATATATTTATTTATTTTTTAAGATCATAGGCTTAAGTGGTCATAACAAGATTCTAATATAGATATAGATTTAAATGTGATTTGAGATGAAACAAATAAGTAATGAAAAATCAATATGATTTTAAATATATATGTGTTATAAGTATTAAAACGGTGTTGTTTATTAATGTTACAAATTTGTGTGGACAATAAAAATTTTTGTCCGAATTGGTAAAAAGGTAAAAAAATCAGAATGTTAGAGTGTTTAAATAGTTTTTTAATGGCGGAAATGGATTCAATACCATCAATAACTTCTGAAACGTCCAAAATCATGAAATTTGACAATTATAATCAATTTTTTTTTTTTTTTTCTACCAAATTTTATCATAATCTTGTCAGATTTCCATTATTTTCTGAACTAATCTATAAACTCTATAAACTCTTTAAACTACATTTACGTACTTAAAAAAACTCTTTAAACTACATTTAATAAAAAATTATATATTTTGTTCTAAAGTTTAAAATAAATTCAACCCAAGAAATGCAATAAATAAGAAAAATCAATTTATTTCTTTAAAAATTGAATTCCTATAATTTATTTTTAAGTTTTTAATTATCATTCTTGAGATACTTAACCAATTTAATGGGGTTTAAAGGTAAACGTGTAAGGTATTAAAGGCATAAAACAATACAAAAATATGCTAACCTTACGATCTCTGTCCCGTATGGAAAATTCACTGAATTCCACATTGCACACAAAAGGTTAATATTCCATAATTAACGCTACCCATAATAAACTGAAACACTGCCCCTAGGAAAATTTCTTTAACATGAGCACCTCTCACTCCGCGTGCATCTATATATTCGGATGATTGGTCAACAAGATCGGCCAGCCATATCATCATATCCACGTCGGCTTATAAATCACGTGCAGTATCTATCTATGCATGCACATGAACGGGGACCAATTCTCCATTAGTAATCGTACTGGTATCCACGTGTCATCTCATTTTCCCCAATGACGACACTCTTACGTACAAAGAAATGGAAACTCCTCCTTTCATGTTAATGTCATGTTCACGTGCGTTATTCTCAGAATGGGTCCACTCCTTTCGAGTTCCACAATTTCATTCCTCACCATCCCGAAATTGAAATTGTGTGATGAATCTGAAAATTGTTTTTAGCGGAATTTTTGGAAGTTTTTGGGTAGTTTTTTCTGGTTGTAATTTTTCTAAAATCTGGCAGGAATTTATTGAAATCACAAGCTTGATGGGTAGTCATGTGCAATCGAAGTGCCTTAAATTAAAAAACTAGTTTAAATAATACAAATCAAGATTTCACCTCAAATTTTTCCACCGATACTTCATTTTTTTGTGGTCTCAAGTTGACTTGGTGTGGGTTTTTATTATAGCTCTTGTAATAGCCAAATATATTAGATTTTTGTCTTTTTGGTTTCAAAATGAGAATTATAAAATAAGATGATGTACATGGCAACTATATATAAAACATGGTAAGACTATGTTTTATTTTATTTATTTATTTTCTTTTTCTTTTTGGTTCATCACAGATATGTAAACATTTTTTTATTAATAGAAAATAGGTTGATTTTTTTTTAAAAGATTGAGTTGATGTGGGGTGTCTTAGCAATAATGAGTTAATGGTCTATCACCTAAACACTTGAAGAAACCCATATTTTTCCAAGTTTAAACCAATTGCCATGTAGACTTCTTTGGATCAATCATGTTTTAAATTAATATTTTTTGGGGCCAAGAATCAATCTTTCATATGAAAATCAATAATTAATAAAGGTATTTTTTTTAGAGAGGGAATGACCACTAGTGGTCTGTAAGGGGGCAAGTTTTCACTCATGTCGGATGCCTCTCGGTCTTTTGTCATTAACATGTTTCTTTACTTCCAAGAAAGACTAACTCTTAGCCAAGCAGAAGCTATTTTAGGACACAAAATATAAAGTATTATTAGTTAGAAAATGTAATTTAATTATTTGATATTTTTCTCTATTTTTAATCATTTTTTTCTTAAATTTAATAATCATCAATTTGAATGGTAAGTTTGAACTTTGTAATTTACATAATTTGACCGTTTCATATATTTTATGGGGTATTAAATTCATTTATACATTTAAAAATGCATTTAAATAATGAAAAATCACAATATTACCAAAGAGAAAAAATGTGTTATACTATTCTAGCCAAAAAAAACAAAAGATTGAATAATTAGATTGATTTGTTACCAAATATTCCTCTAAATATTTTAGGAATTCAAACATTTTGACCTCGAAAATAGTTGTCATGTATATAGGTTATGGAATGGATTTATTTTTATAAGTGTTTAAACTATTGGTGGTGTTATTAGATAAAGTACATTGCATGTTGTTGATGCATATAGTGCCAGTATTGATCCTCTTATCATTAATATCTATTAGAACTAAATTTGGTTTGTCAAACCTAAGCAAAGTAAGAGATTAATTTAAATTTTTAGAATTTTGTTTCTATATTAGAATAGTTTCAAAATCAGTGTATTTTTGTTGAGTTAAAAAGTTAGGAAAGTTGGTAGTTTGACAAATATTTTGAAATTGAAATCTAATTTGAAAGATGCTGAACAATTTAAGGAAAAATGGTTTTCATTTTCAACCCTCTTAGTATCATAAAGATATATATATATATAGTGAGCAAGAGAGAGAGAGAGGGTTTAATTTAAGTGGTTGAATGTTGTGATTGTAACAAGACCTCATAGGGTCAGGCTCCAAGGCTAGTTGCCTCTATGTGTTATTATGTCTTACTCAATATCCCCATTGGGTTAGGTTGCAAAAGATTGCAACCGATAAGTTTAATCTTGGTATTATCTTCGAAATGAAAGAAAATGCCTAACTTTCTTGTTATCACTCAGGTTGTTCCCCAGGAAAGCTCAAAAAGAGGGGAATACGGCCGAGGTAACCACTAACCAGTCTTTTAGCTGCAAATTCTAGCCAATCTACAACCAGAGAGGGCTCTCTCTTTATAATTTAGCTTTGTTTTGCTATATGTTAGGCTAGTTATGAAGCACAAGTTTGTTTGGTGTTTGGAAAGTGACATCCAGTAGAACAGAGCTGCAAAGTGTGGGAAGTTCAGACCATTGGGTTAATGGAGTCAATGAAAATAAACTTCTGGGTATGGTTTCTTTGGCAAAAGGAAGAACTACAGAGCAAGATAATTACCCATGGAACAATATTCAAGCTGGAATTAAGATGAAATGGTGTCAGGGAATGAAAGGCAATTAAGGATCTTTCATTAAGCTAACAGAGGGAAAGTGAAAGAATATTACCAAGGAGCAGTTAGAATTCCTTAATTATATTCAGAGTGTAAGAAGTAGGGAGACAGGAGAAATCAAGAATTCCTGCCTATGCTAGTTCTGTAGAAAACATAAAAAATTGACAGGAATTGAGCACAAAGTACAACAAAGTAAATTCTGGGTTATTCTTTTTTCCTGCAATTCAGAATATGATAAATAGATGATACATAACACACAGAAACAGTAAAACAAGAGTTAAAAAGACTTATTGATCCATAAGGTAGCACAAGAATTCTGCAACATATTCGTTTGCCATTAATCCCACAACCAGCAAGTTCATCAGCAAAGCATTCTAGCAATCTTTATTCTGAAGAGTTCTCAAAAATTACAGTGCAGGTCCAGAATGATATTCACCAACCAACAATAATATATCTCTTGAGGACGTATATATAAAAAAGAGTTACAAAATATCTCATATACAAAATATCAAGCATTAACTTCATCCATCTACTTCTTTAAAGGCAATAAATGATGTTGGAAACATCGTGTAATGAATGCAGAAGTAACTACGTTGTATTGGCTGCCTTAGGTGGTCTGTTATCTTTGACTTTTTGACTTATCAAGTCGGTTGGCTGCTGTCTCGTTGAGTTGTGTTCCTGAGTTGCTGTCATGGCCTTGTCGCCTGTGCCTGATTCTATCTTAACGCATTTTAGCATGAATTTCTTACTTTGTTATTTTGGCTTTCTGATAGGTGACCTGTATATTGTAATTTGCTTTAATGCAGATGATCAAAGAAAGAGAATCAAAATTACCTTGGCAAAACCTCAAGCATGCCCTGCCACCATTGATTTGTTGGCAACTGGTGTTTTTGCAGTTTAATTAATGTCTCATCAATTTCAGTATACCTGTAGTAATTTGGCTGGACTTCAAAAAGATGTGTTATCTCATGTTCAATGTAAAACAAATTTTCTAATTTGTCATATAAAATCTGTCCAGAGGGAGGTACTGTCTCTTCTGAAATGCTTGATGATGCTGTAATTTGATTTGTAACATAGGTATTTACCCTGTGAGCATACTATTCACGTGTTAACAGTCTCCCATTGCTGGTCAATAAGCTGGGTAACCCTTTGCTCTACAATACTGCAAACTTTTCTCTGAAGGCATTTATTTCTGTTTGCATTTCTTGGCACTTTCTTTCTAAAGTTTGTACGAAATTCCTCATGGTCAGCACCTTTTTCACTCTCAAAATAGTGTCTATTCTGTTCTGAATATCTAGAGCTGCTAGCTGCTCTCTGGTATGAGTATTCAAAAAATGAATTAGTTTATTGGCTTGCTCGGGCTTGTTTTCCAATAATGCTCTAGCTTTTTGAGTCTCATATTGAGCTATTCCTATCAATTCAATCTGGTCACGAATAGTTTGTATTGATGTCCATTGATCAGTGATGGACTGGCCAATTTTAGTCCACAAAATAGTTTTGAATTCTACTAGAGTTTTGTGAAGAGTAAGGTCCTTTTCCAAGGCTTTTATCTTATTTTCCAGGGCCTTTACTTCTCTTGTTTTCTCAGCCACTTCCATCTTAGATTTGTCATAATTCACCGCTATCTTGGCCAGTTTTTCTTTGGCTTATTTTAACTCTGCCATTTGGAGTTCTAAAGCCTTTATTTCCCTCATCATCTCTTCCATGCTCAGGCTGGCATCTGGTACTGTTGTTGTTGTAGTTGATGCTGAAACTGAGGTACCTGTTGTTGACTCTGGGACAATGGGAGGGATTGCTGCTGTAGTTGTAGGAGGGGATGTTGTGCTTATTGGAGCTGTTTCTGGTGGCTGGGAGGCCGGTTCTCCTTGTTTTTGTTGTAATGCTACCTCCAATGCCTTCTCTGTTTCTGTTAGCCTTTCATTCATCCTCATTAGCAAACTCACCATGTCCTCCTCTTCTTTCTGCTGAGCAACTTCTGTGGTTTGAGGGTGCATTGTAATTGGCAGCCTGAGCTACTTCCTGGGGGCCGCAATATCTTCTTCTTTCTTTTTTATTAAGGCCTGAATACCCTTGGGATCCTTGGGATCATGTCCCAGCTCAATGATAATTTCCTCCAAGGATTTAATTTTGTTATCCTTGGCTAATGAGAAGGCCTTTTCTAGTTCCAATTGGGCAGAAGTATTATACAATGAATTCTGTAGTTTATGAGCCAATAATGCTTTGTCTGCCAAGGTAGAGTATACCATTTCTCTGGTTTGTTTGTGTAACTCAATCTGGTCCATTGGGTGGATGTCTTTAGAGAGAACTTCCAGATTGGTCCTGATATAATCAGTAGCTGACTGTGGCTGCTGCATTGTAGGCCTGAAGTGACTAAGGGTCATTTTCCCTTCTTGGATATCATAGGCTGCCATTAGCCTTTGTTGATTGGTGGGAGCCATTCTTAGCAATTGATTATATAGCTGGAACCTTACTAGCTCATTTCTGGCCTTTATTTCAGTGAATGCTTTTTTGATATCTGAGCCTTGCTTGCTCTTTTTCTTGGTGGATGTAACCTCCACACCATGCTACCTCTCTTGCTCTTGCTGAAATGAGCTAGTTGATGTTTCCAAAATTGGAGGAATCTGTTGTTCAGTTGTTTCCTCAGCCCTTAGGTTGCCTGCTGTTTCTTCTGTCAATTCTTCCTCAGAGTAAGGTTTCAATCTTTGCTTCTTTTCCCCTTGCTGTTCTGCCGATCCACCTGTGGGTGTCTCTTCTTGTCTGTCCCTTTTCTTGGCTCTTTCCTCATTGAGAGGAGTTTGTAACACAGGGATTTCAGTTACCTTTTCTTGTGTTGAAAGGCCTTGCCCTTGACTTTTCTCCTTGGCTGTATCTGGTCGGTCTGCCATTGTATTTTGCTGCTCGGAATGTTGTACTTCCTTGCCTTTCCCTGCAGGTGGAGTACTCTCTTGGGCAGGTTGTTGTGAAGTTGTGGTAGATGATGTGCTTGCTCCAATGTGTTGAGGCAATGTGAAGGGGACCTGTCCAAAAGAATCCAGGTCAAGTGTTTTTTCAAACTCTTTCATTTCTTTTTCTAATTTCTCTTCTTCATTAAGCTCTTCAATTAGTGTGCCTTCTACCCATTCCCGTTGATTAGCATATTGTTCAATCTCAGGGATTTTGTGGTGCACATATCTTGTAAGCTTGTTTTTGACTCTTCTAAAACTTATGAAATGTTCAGGGTCATATGGTGACCAATGAAAACTTTGTTTCAGCATAAGTTGATCTCTTAATATCTTATCTGCTTCTTCCCAGGCTTCTTCCCTTTTATTGAAGATAGAGGGCCCAATTCATGTCTTATCTTGAGCTGTGCTTTTTTCCTAGCAGCATAGAAATGAGTCAAATCTGAACTGCTAAATTTCCGATAGTATTCCAGGGCAAAGAGTCTCATAGGGACATACTTTGGCAGCTTGTAGGGAGCTAATTGACAGGCATAAATCCTGGTCACTGTGTGGTTTTGGTAAAAATACCAGTCACCAATGCTGTAGCCCTTTGAGAGATGTAAAATTTTCTGCATTTTAGTAGAGAGCCTGTCAGGAGGAGTTATCATCAACAGGGAAGTGGCTGGGTATATGAATAGGTCAATGAACTCACAATATGTATAAGGGGAATGGTGGACTTGATGGAATACTGAGGTCCAAAAAATCACAGACCTCCTCTCTCCTTTGAGGTCTAGTCTTTTAAGAGGAACTTGGAAACTATCAGGTTGATAGTACAACAGCAAATGATATATATAGGATGTGTATTTGAACACTCTTTCTCTCTCCAAATTCATGAATTGTTTATGGATTTTACTTGCTATGAAGGTGGCATAATCATACTTGACAGCAGGGGGCTGTCCTGGAGTGAATATGGACATCAATACTAAAACGGTTTCATCAACATACTCACTGGTTTTGAATCCTAAAATGTAGGATATCATGTCTATAATGAGTTTCCCTGCCTCATTGAACCAGACTTGGAGATAAGGAGGTTGATAAGGCTGGCACTTTGGTTTCATAAACAACTGAGAAATTCTTGTTATCTCTGAGCTAGGCAGCTTGGCACCTTGGTCAAGAAAAAGTTTCATGGTGAGAGGAGCCAGAGGCTGAGTTGGCTTAAAGTTCAACATCTCATTTATGGACTGAGGAGTAATATAGAAGAGCACAGTCCCAGATGGAGCCATAATTGCTCTTTGTGTGGGTTCATAATTTGCACAGCATAAATGGATGAAATCAGGGAGCACATTCACTGAAGGGAGGTAATAGATAGGCATGTTGGATTCCCAAATTCCCAGGACATCAGAGCTGCTTCGGTGGCTATTTCTAATTTCACAAAAGGCTCGCAGGTGAGGTTTGTAACCCATCATATCCTTAATTTGGAAGTCCCTGTCAGCAAGGGGTATCCATTCCAATTCCTTATGTGGTGCATTCAAGGGGGCAATATTCAAGGCCACTGGAGCTTCCATGGTTCATTGTCTGTGTTTTTAATTGGATTTTGGGTCTGTGTTACAATAGGAACAGAGTACTGGCACTGGGTCTTTCATAGGAATTTCACAGGAATTTTGTCAAACTGAGTTTTATATGCAAATGGCCTCACTGGGTAAACTTCAAAGGAAAGACAGAGTCTGCAGAGTTTAATTGGTGGCTAGAAAAACAGAGGAAATGGTGCTCTTTTGAAAGTGAGTTTGACCAATTTTGACTCAATATTTTGGCATTTTTTGGAGATTTTGTCGGTGGAAATGAGCTTGAGTTGCAGTTTAAATCGGAAATTTGCAGAGGAAAACCGAATTAGCAGGTTTTCTTTGAAAAGATGGTCAAATAGTGACTTAATATGCGGAGGTTTTGTAGGCAGTAGGGCATTTAATTCGAATTTAGTTCTTTAGGCGTTTTTTACAAAGAAATTCAGAAAAACAGGGTTTGCGGGTGAATATTGGGTAAATACCTGTTTTACAGGCGACTGGTGCAAAATGTGGTTGCAGAATGAGCTGAGGGGGCTGGGTTTGCAGCGTGAACTCGCCTGGGTGGCGGACTGGAGCGTTGGTGGCGAATTGGACATAATATGCATGCACAGTCTCCGTAATAAAACAAAATAGAAATTAAAAAAAACCATCACTTTCATGACTTTTAAACGAAATTTGGGCTTTTTGGCGCTTTTTGGGATGACATCATCATGACGTAACTTTGTCCTGTAGTGGAGTACTGATCCTGGTGGATGTTGGTGGCCACCCACCTATCCCATTTGGACCCCCGCAATTGTCTCTTTCAGTCTTTCAGTTTCCGTAATTGTAGCACAATTTACTATTTTTAGCAATTTTTTTCGGGTCCTGAGCTTCCGAAGCCGTTTTGAGGCCCTAAACGACGTTTTTTTGGAAATTTGGGGGCAACATGGGTCCATGGACTGATGTTGCCCTTCCCAATGTGGTAGTTCTCGGATAGATCTTTCTAACGAGCTATCATACATGTCAAATGGAGATCGTATGCCAAAGTTACGACCCCGGGAAATTGATGTACCAATTTACCCAAAACGGGGCCCACAATTTAGCGTTTCATCTTTTAGGGTTAGGTTTTGGAATGTGGAGCGTTTTTCATTGGTTCTCAACAATAAATAGGCCTTTGAGCCTCATTGTAACATAGTTTGAAATAGTTCAGAGGCATGTAGCCGCACATCTCTTCTCAGAGATAAGCTACCATCGCCCTAGCTGGGTTATTTCCATTTCTGGTTGTAAGCATATTTTAGTATTTTACATTAATGAAATGAAGTATTATTTCCGTTGCATCTTTGTGTATATGGTTATCTCTGTATTTTGTTGCGT
>APFE030609885.1:0-14557 GCA_000404065.3 Pinus taeda
AATATTTTTCACAATAAAAAATGCATAAAAAAAGAAGAAGAAGAAGAAGAAGATTGACTTAAGTATTGTATGCTCTAAGCCATCTAGCATGCAAAATAATACATTTTGGTTACAAGATCAAAATTTATTTGCTAAAAATATATTGACTTTGTAATTATTGATGAGTAATTGTTTTTGTTCTTCGCATGCCGTGCATAGTTTGTTTGCATGCATGTATTGACATACATGTCCATATTTTATAATGGTTTTAATAACAATTAACACTTCTAATGTCTCTTATTAGTGTAGTATAAAATGTTGAAATGGGTGTGCTCACCTTGCCTAACCTCTTTACTTAAACTTATGGGTCATTAGGACTTCACTTAAACTTACGGGTCATTAGGAGTCGGGGAATTTACTTGTCTCAACCTCTTTACTTAAACTTAGGCGTAATTAGGAGTGGGGGAATTCACTTGTAGAACCATATTTTTTTAATATAGCCTAGTAGGTTGTTGGTGTGGAGTTAATTAACGTAAAAAGGCCATCGTTTTAATGTTGGACCATTAGTGATTATTAGTGGTGGTGAGGGTTTGAGTAGTTAGAAATTTTTTATAAAAGCAGGAAGATATGCAATGCTTTGTGAAGCATTATTATTGAGTAGTTAGAATTTATTTATAGAAAGTAGGAAGATATAGAATGTTTTGTGAAGCATTATTATCGAGTAGTTAGAATTTTTTTTATAAATTGTAAGAAGATATGAAATGTTTTGTGAAGCATTATTATCGCGTTGTAGAACTACTTATTTAGAATTTTTCATGGAACATTATTCTCATTCTAGATTATTAATAAAGGGTTCTCTTTCTCCAAGTGTTATATTCTTGTTTTTCTTTTTATTTAATGTAGTTCGCATTTCTTTATATATATTTTGCTTCTACCTTTGTTATCTAAGTGCACATAGACAAGTGGTATCAAAACACTTTATTGTGCAAACACACACCCTAACTGTTGATAATTATTTTCAACTAGAGATGTTTTCTAACCTCTATGAACATGAAAATATATCATTCAACTATTCAAACTGTTAGGTTCCTATACCAATAGGTGTCATCTCTCGTGATTGATTGTAGAAATACCAAATATGATCACCCTTTCCATGCTACAAAGGTTCCATATTATCAACAATCAAGATTCAGATAAAGAGAAAAGAAAGCAATTCCAAGGGAAGACCGGGAAAGTGGCTTGATGGCACATGCAAACAAGGAAGTGCAATTACTGATTTTCTTACAGTTGATGAATAGCCAAACAGTGCAACCCTGGCTAGTTCATGCTTAAATTTCTTGTGTTAGAATAGAGAATAAGATTTGCTCAAACAGTTCAAGCTTGGCAGATCACTAGATTAGATAGAGAAATAAAGGGCCCAACTGCTCAATCTGAGCCCTTGGTTGAATTAAGGATAGTTTTAGATAGGAGGGTAGTCAAAAGAAAAGAAGGAAAAGCAGGGTTTGCTAGCTCAAATGCACCCAATCAAAGGAAGAAAAAATGTTAGATATTTTAGGATGGGTAGGCAGATAATTATGAGGTTGCAGAAAGCAGTTATCACCAGTATCATGGCAAGGTGGCTACGAGTTCAATGGAGCATGACTAACTTCCCCTTTCATTTCCCCCACAAAATTTCACTAACATCCCCTAAGGCTATTGAGATCTGCTCAAATAGTCCTAATCCATTTCATTTTGCAAGGTACTAAGCAAAACACTGCCTTTTCTTCGTAAACACAAGCCATATTTCTTGTGTAAAAACCATCATCTCATTTCCCCTACATCTCATCAAAAAATCTAAGTTTTACTTTATAAACTTAGCATTTCCCTATCACTTGGCATATTAACACTCTAACTCTATGTATATAACTCATAGATTAATGTTTCCCTACCCCTATTATGCATTAAAAGCAAAAAACCCCAAAAAAACTATATATATCCCATCCCCGCCTAATATGGCTATGCTTCAAAAAGTCCTTGGGAACCATTGGTCCATCTGGGACCAATGATAGCCTACCACGTGTCCTAGTGGGATTTGTTAGACCCCTGGTCAAACAAATAACCATACCCTACCTTACCCACGCAATAAACCCATTTAATTAACCTTTTGTTAATTAAAGCGCCGGGTCCACTCCGCAGTTGCCAAATAAACCGAAGTCTAAACCCGCCCGAAACCTTACAAAAATTAACGTTTAGCATACGCGCTGCTCTGTTAAATCTCGGTCAAATCACCCTCCCGTCCACCGTCAGATCGCCTCTCCCAAATCGGACGGTCCTTATCAATATCGGACGCGCCCCGACGACGGGACGTTAGTACCCGATGGTCGACGATTTTCCCGTCGTACACAGGGACACCCGGCGTGTTTTGATTGCATCGGGCCACCTCTAACAGATACCGCCCCCATACCAAAGGCGGTCCGATGGAAACTGCTTACCATTCTCTGTCCTTCCGCCCACGTCATTGTCCCATCAGCAGTACGTCATTATCCTACGCTATGTCTCCCGTCGTCGTGTCTGCCATGTCACCCTCCTAGTCAGCAACCGTGTCAGCGACCACGTCACCCTCCGTACTCCACTACCAGACAAATCAACGTCATGCTGACGTCATCCCCAAAACGCGCCAAAAAGGCCCGAAAAGTCCAAATTTGTATAAAAAGACGAGAAAACCAATTTTATTGTTTATTTACGAATTGGTTGATGCACAACCCTGCATGAAATTTTACGACGAGTTGGCCTCCACTGCTGCACAATTCGTCACCCAGCTCAGTCAACTCCACATTGCACCACTTCAGCTCAACCTGCAGTCTCCACTTTACCTCAAGCACCTGAAAACCAGGTATTTACCTCATAGTCGTCCTTCAACCTTGTTTTAAGCATTTTCTCCGGTGAAATCACCTAAAGTGTTGTAATTAAGTCAAAAAATTATTACCTGTGACCTCTGCACTAAAAACAATCGCTACCCGACCATTATTCCTGGAGTAAACCTGCAAATTCTGCCAAGAAACCTCTGCAAATCACCCGTCAAAACTTCAGTTTGGGCCCGCCTCTTCACCTCTTAACATTGTGAAAAATAACCAGCAAGGAAGAATTCTTCCTTTGTTTCTTCAGAATTCCAAGCTTATTCTATAATTTCCTGAGAAACCCAATCCACTGTTGTTGCCTGTTACCCCAAAGATTTTTTTACCTAACAACTTGAAAGGGAGCCTATCCCTACAGTTTGGTCCATTTTCCCTCACTCCAGTTTGCATAATCCACCTTTATATCATGAATGTTGCCCTATAAAGCCACCACAAGATAAATTCAGTCCACAAGATCCTAAGAAAAGTCCTAAAGTACAGTTATCCTTTCTACTGTTCTACAAACACACATTCTAGTCAAAGACACAGTCAATGTATGGAGGCTCCAGTGGCTCTCAACATTGCCCCTTTGAATGCACCACATATGGATTTAGAATGGTTACCTCTGGCAGACAGGGACTTCCAGATAAAGGACATGATGGGCCTCAATTCTCACCTCAAATCTGTGTCAATTCAGAAACAATCATAGAAATAACATCGATATCCTGAGAATCTGAATCTAGTATGCCCATCTACTACCTCCCATCAGTCAATGTGTTGCCTAACTTCATTCATCTATGTCATGCAAACTATGACCCCACACAAAGAGCAATCCTCACTTCAGATGGGTCTGTATTGTTCTACATTACTCCTCAATCCATAAATGAAATGTTGAACTTTGAGCCACCTCAGCCTCTGGTTCCTCTTACAATGAAACTCCTGCCTGATAAGGGTGAAAATCTCTCTATTTCAGAAATATCAAGGGTAGGTCAGTTGTTCATGTAGCCACAGTGCCAGGCCAATCATCCTCCACCCTATCATCAAGTCTCATTCAATGAAACAGGCAGGCTCCTGGTAGATATGATTTCCTACATTCTAGGATGCAAAACCGGTGAGTTTGTGGATGAAACTGTGTTTGTGCTATTGACCATGTTCACTCCAGGACAGCCCCCTGCTATCATGTATGACTATGCCAACAAAATACATGAGCAATTCATAATGCTGGAGAGAGAAAGAGTGTTTAAATATACTTCCTACATTTACCATATGTTGTTGTACTATCACCCTGATAGTTTCAAAGTTCCTCTCAAGAAAATAGACTCAAAAGGAGAGAGGAGATCTGTTATCTTCTGGACCTCAGTTTTCCATGAAGTCCACCTCTCTCCCTACACATATTGTGAGTTTTTTGATATGTTCATCTACCCAACCACATGCCTGTTGATGATGACTCCTCCTGGCAGGCTCACTACTGAAATGCAAAGAATCTTACATCTTTCAAGGGGCTACAGCATTGGTGATTGGTACTTCTACCAAAACCACACAGTGATCAGAATTTATGGTTATGAGTTGCCTCCCTATAAACTGCCAAGATATGTCCCCATGAGACTTTTTGCCTTGGAATATTTCAGGCAATTTAGTAGTGCAGATTTGACTCATTTCCATGGAAAAAACAAGAAGGAACAGCTCAAAATTAGACATCAATTGGGTCCTTTTGTTTTCAATAAAAGGGAAGAAGCCTGGAGTGATGCAGACAAGATGCTAAGCGAAGAGCTCATGCTGAAACAAAGCTTCATTTGGGCACCATATGACCCTGAACATTTCATAAGATTTAGGAGAGTCAAACACATGTTTTTAGGATATGTGCACCAGCTAATCCCTCACATTGAACAATACACTAATCGAAAATAATGGGTAGAGGGCACATTAGATGAAGATCTTACTGAAGAAGAAAGATTAGAAAAAGAAATGAAAGAATATGAGAAAAGAATTGACCTGGATTATTTTGCACAGGTCTCCTTCACACAGCCTCAACATATTGGAGCAAGCACATCAGTTGATGCACGTTCACAACAACAGGCTAAAGAAATCATTCCACCTACAAGGAAAGGCAAGGAAATTAAGCATTCAGAACAGCAGAGTACAATGGCAGAACAACCATCCACAAATCAGGAAAAGGGTCAAGAACAAGGTCCTTCAACCCAAATAAAGGCAGTTGAGGTCCCTTTGCTGTAAACCCCTCACAATGAAGAAAGAGCTAAAAAGAGGGACAGACTTGAAGACACACCCACAGGGACATCTACAGGTCAGCAAGGGGAAAAGAGACAGAGGCTAAACCCCTATTCCGAGGAGGAATTTACTGAAGATACCACAGGCAATATCAGGGGTGAGGGAACTTCTGAACAGCAGATCCCTCCTATTTTGGAAACATCAGCCAGCTCCTTTCAACAGGAGCAAGAGAGACAGCCAGGTGTGGAGGTTTTATCCTCCAAGCAGCAGACCCAGCAGGGCTCGGATATCAAAAGAGCATTCGCTGAAATTAAAGCTAGAAACGAACCAGTGAGGTTTCAGCTTTACAATCAATTGTTAAGAATGGCTCCTACAAATCAACAAAGGTTGATGGCAGCCTATGAAATGCAAGCAGGGAAGATGACTCTTAGTCACTTCAGACCTACTGTATAGCAGCCACAGTTAGTTGTAGATTATATCAGAACCAATCTGGAATTTCTTACCAAAGACATCCATCCAATAGACCAGATTGAGTTGCATAAACAGGCTGGAGAAATGGTATACTCCACCTTAGCAGATAAGGCTCTAATGGCCCATAGATTACAAAATTCATTGTATAACACTTCTGCCCAACTAGAGCTGGAGAAAGCCTCCTCATTGGCCAAGGATAATAGGATAAAATCCTTGGAAGAAATCATTATAGAGTTGGGACATGATCCCAAGGATCCCAAAGGCGCTCAGGCCTTAATAAGGAAAAAGGAGGAGGACATAGCAGCTCTGAGAAGGCAATTGAAGCTACCAGCTACCATACATCCTCAAACTACAGAGATGGCACAACAAAGGGAAGAAGAGGATGTGGTCAGCTTGCTCATGAGGATGAACCAAAGACTGTTGGACACAGAAAAAGCATTGGAAAAGGCTCTACAAGGGAAACAGCTAGAGTTGGCCTCTCAACCATCCCAAACAGCTCCAATTATCACAGCTCCTCCTCCAACAGTCACTACAGCAGCGCCTCCCCTGGATCCAGCTTCAACAGCAGGTGCCTCAACTTCAATAGCAGCTACAGCAAGTGCATTGTAAGAGGTCAGTTTAAGCATGGAGGAAATGATGAAAGAGATAAAGGCCTTGGAGACCCAGATGGCAGAGCTCAAGGAGACCAAGGAAAAACTAGCCAAAATTGAGGTTAGTTATGACAAATCAAAGATGACTGTTGCAAAGAAGACTAGGGAAGTAAAGGCCCTATAGAACAAAACAAAGGCCTTGGAGAAGGACCTCACTCTCCACAGAACCCTGACAGAAATAAAAACTATTTTGTGGGACAAAATCAGCCAAGCTATTTCTAATCAGTGGACAGCAATACAAACCATTTTTGATCAGATAGAGTTGATAGGATTGGCTCAGTATGAAACTCAAAAGGCCAGAGTATTATTGGCCAACAAACCTGAGCAAGCCAATCAAATGATTCACTTCTTGAACACTCATACCAGTGAACATCTAGCATCTCTGGACATTCACAACAGGACAGAGACTATTTTAAGAGTCAAGAAGGTACTAACTATGAGAAATTTTGTTCAGACAGTGGAAAGGAAATGCCAGGAAATGCAGGCAGAGGTTGAAGCCTTCAGACATAAATTTTCAATGTTACAATGCAAAGGTTTGCCTAGCTTGGTTACTAGCAGTGGGAAACTGTTAAAGCAAGAACAGTATGCTCATAGGCTAAATACCTATGTGCAAAATCAGATTACAGCTTCATCAAGCAGCACAGAAGAGACAGTCCCTCCCACAGGGCAAAGTTTGTATGATAAACTGGAAGGTTTGTTCTTCATTGAGCATGAGGTGGCACATCTTTTTTATTTTCAGCCAAACTATTACAGGTACACTGAAGCTAGTGAGACACTGATCAAAATGGGAAAGCATCAATTACCAACGGATCAGTGGTGGCAGAGCATGCTAGAGGTTTTACCAAAATAAGTTCAGCTCTCCTTTTTGTAAAATTACTAGTAGTTAAAATTAAAAGGTGATATCTGGAGAAATCAAATCAGCTGAGGAAGAAGATTCACGCCAAAAGATAAAACAGGCTCAGACACAGGTGGCAAAGGATAGCACACCAGGATAGCACAACAGGACAGCACATCAGGAAAGCGGTCATCAACCGACTATCAGAGTCAAAAGGTCAACAACAAGCAGGACACCTATAACATCCAGTACAACATATTTATCTCCTCAGTTATTACTGCGCGGTTTTTTCCACATTAGTTATTGCTTCTGCCAGAGTAGATGGATAAATTTATGTCCAGATATTTCCCTACGGGATATTTTGTGAACTTCTATAAAAACTTGCTAAAGAGATGTATTGTTGTTGGTTGATGAATATCATTCTGGACCTGCTCTATAGATTTTGAGAACTCTTCTAAAATAAAATTGCTGGATGTTGTGTTGGTGAATTTGCTAGTTGTGGATTCAATGGCTAAAGGATGTGTTGCAAAATTCTTGTGTTGATGCATGGATCAATAAGTTTCCCTTACTCTTGATTTACTGTATTTGTAATTTATTTATCATATCAGTACCATGTTCTAAGTTACAGGAAAAAAGGATAACACAGAATTTACTGTATGTACTTTGTGTTCAGTTCCTGTAGTTTTCTATGTTTTCTACAGGACCATCATAGGCAAGAATTCTTAAGTGCTCTTGTCTCATTGGTTCTTACATATTAAACAACAGCAAGGAATTCTTAATTGCTCCCTGTTAATGTTTACACAATTTCCCTATGTTAACATAATGAAAGATTCTTGACTGCATTTCATTCCTTAACTCCATTCCATCTTACTTTCAGATTGAAATATTGTTCTATGTTCAACTATCCTGCTCTGCAATCTTCCATTCCCAAAGAAACTGCAACAAGAAGTTTACTACATTAGACTCCATCAACCCAATGGTATGAACTTCTCTCAACTTACTGCCTTGTTCTATTGAATGTCATCTTCCAAACACTAAACAAAACTTGTGTCTCATAACTAGCCTAATATACAAACAAACAAATCTAAATCACAAAGAGAGAGCCCTCTCTGGTTGCAAATTGGCTAGGATCTGCAGCTGAAAGATTGATTAGTGGTTACCTTGGTCGTATTCCCTCCTGGAGCTAGGGAACAACCTGAGTGATAACATTATTGGCGACTCCACTAGGGAATCTGAATCAAGAATAGGTTAGTTTCCCTGCTTTAAACATATTCAAGCAAAAATTCCAAAAACAGATTTAGAAGCTGGCTCCAAAAAAGAAAACGCGTTACACCAGATCCAATCCAGATCCTAATCCCCCAACTATCTTTGAAAATTCTAACTTAATCCCAAATACCCTTGGGAGACAAGAAAGCTTAGAAACTGTTGATTCAGACTTTGATATACTTCACCAAAACCTTACAAAATCTGAACTTTCCCCTGGAAGAGTCACAGTTCCTTTTGTCAATACTACAGCCTCTCCAAGTTCTTCATCCACGCCTCAAAGTATACTTTCCACTCCCCCATCCACTATCCATATTTCCACTTCTGTCCCCCTTGTTCCATCCCTTTTATTTCTTCCTGTTGCCCCATTTATCCCTGTAAATATGGCCAACCGTTATGCTCCTTTGCAGTTGCCTGCCAATCCAGGGGCTATGCCCCAAGATTATCAAAGCAAGATCACCTATTTTGATGCTACTAGTTCCTATACAGCTCAACAGCACACCAAGAAAATGCAGGATTATTTTGAGAACTATGAAATTGATGATGATGATGATGTGAGAATGAAAATCTTTGTCCAAAGCCTAACTGGTGATGTGTGGACCTGGTTTAGGACACTTGCTGCAAACTCTATAGCCAATCCTGAGGCCCTATATCAAGCCTTTTTAAACAGATGGGAAAAGTAGAAAGACCCTTTACACATTTTAACTGAATATGACAATTTAAAAAGGGGCCCACAAGAAACCATTCAAGACTATTGTGCAAGGTTCAATAATGTCTATAGTGCCATTCCTCAGAACCTTAGACCTCCTCCTAACTTAGCCTTGATCAAATTCCCTGATGGATTTGATTCAGACACGGCATATAAGTTGAGGGAAAGAGCCCCATTAAGCCTAAAAGACATGCAGAATGTAGTTATTAGTGTAGAAGCAAACTTGATTGCCAAACAAAACCAGGCTAGAACTGAAAGAAGAACAACATTCAAAGAAGAACCTTCAGCATTTGAGCAAAAAATTAGATGCAATCATTAAAAGTATGGACAGATTAGGAGATAGAGTGGAGACTATTGAAAGAAAGTCATCCTGGGAAGGGCAACCAAGTAACTCAACAAGAATCCCAAACTTTAGAAAGAGTCAAAACCCTACTGCTAGAAGGATTAGCCCTGATCAGAACATTAGACCCCCATTTCAAGAGAATTATGCTGAAGCCTCAACCTCAAATGAACCTGCAGAGGACACACAAATTAATCTAATGGGTTTAAATGGTGATCAACAAATTTTCCTGACACAGGAGGATCAGGAGGCTCATAATTTAAATCAATTTCAAACCAAGTCTGGAGAATCATTTGATTTTAAAGAAGGCTATGATGCAGCAGTCTATGAGGTTCATAAACAATATAAATTGAGAAGTAGGACAATAAATGTACCTGAACCTACCAAACTAAAAGATACCAAACAGCCCAAGAAAATTAAAGAGGTTTCTCTGCTCACAGAATTCACAACTGAGACAGACCTAGACCCAAAAGAGCCCATCATAGAAGACATTTCAGACCTAGAACCATCAGATACTCACCCATCTTCCTCCTCTTTTCCAAAAGAAACAGTAAAGAGATCTGTTATAGTAAACTCCAAAGCAGAGGCAGTTCCTTACAGCAATCATGACAAAGAAAAGAACTTAGAAAACACAACAGAAAAGGAAAAGTCTGTTGTCCACAATGCAAGAGTGCAAGTGGAAAAACCTTTCAACTTAGAAATAGAGATAGGTAAGATAAAAATAGCCATGCCATTGTCAGAACTGGCTAAACATGAAGTCTACAGGGAACAAATTAACAGATCACTTCAAATATACGAAACTAGGGATGCAGTCAATGTCCTAGATGATCAACCAGAACTATTTTTTGGTCATGAAGTCAATGGCAAGACAGTGGATGATGGAGTTCCTCCATTCTATGTGAGCTTAAACATTCATGATAAAGTGTTACATAATGCAATGTTTGATTTAGGTGCTTCCCATAATCTAATGTCTAAGTCAGTAATGGAAAAGCTAGACCTAGATATCACAAGGCCATACAAGGACTTGTTCTCATTTGATTCCAACCAGGTCAGGTATCTAGGCCTAATCAAAGATCTTTGTGTATCCTTAGTCCAATATCCAGCCAAAATAGTCTTGATGGATGTGGTGGTAGCTGATATCCCACCTAAATATGGTATGCTACTATCTAGATCTTGGGGTGAAAAACTTCAAGGATCTTTGCAACTAGATATGTCATATGCCACCATTTCAGTATTTGGCCACCCAAAGAGATTGTACCAGGAAACATTGATGAAATATGTGGTTAGCAGTCAAGAGAAGCCCCAAAACTTCCCCATCTATTCCATACACTCTGACATGGATTCATTTATCTTATACAATGCTGACATGTGCTCCAAAGCTGAGGCCAAACTCCTAGAAAAAACACCAACAATGAACATGAACGAACAATCTAGTGACCAGCACCAAAAAAAAATTGATGTGATTGAAGTAACAAGTGAAATTGACATATCAAACCAGCTACAAAGTTCGAACTCACTGCCCACTAAGCAAGTCCCCAAAACTGCTGAGACAAGTGTTGATCAAGAAATTTTATGATACTTAGAGTTTGATGGATCAGTAAACAAATTGGGAGCCAGGAAGGGATTTGGATACACAACATACAAAATGACCATGCTCAGGGTCATGCATATAGGCTAAATTTCAATTGCACAAACAATATGGCCGAATATGAAGCCCTTTTGCTGGGGCTCAAACTAATTAGAAGTCTAGGGGTCACCAAGATTTCAATTCTAGGAGACTTAGATTTGATAATGCAATAGATAAAAGGAAACTTTGTTACAAATGATCCTAGGCTAAGGGCTTATAGAGGTGCAGCGATGGAAATACTAAACACCTTCTTGGAATCACAACTCACTAAAATTCCAAGAAAACACAACCTACATGCAAATAGTTTGGCAACCTTTGCCAGCACTTGTAAACTGCCTTTTGAGCCCAATCATCACTTCACTGCTAAGATCAAACACAGACCTGTTGTCCCAGATAATGTGAAAAATTGGCAAGTATTTGAGAATGACACCCAAATCAATAACTTCCTCACTTTAAAAGAAGAATTTTCAAGCATAAACATAGACACAAGCACTATTGATGATCAACAGCAAATTGACAAAGTTGAGCCAAATATATTAGCTGAAGCAGCAAATTTGATTTTGAATCCAACAACTTTTAATCACAGAAAACTGCAAGAACTCAAACAAATGAAATTTAATGAAATGATTGAGGAAGAATCCGAAGTAATTGAGCTGAAGGACAATGTCCTACCCATAGGCCTAACTCCTTTAGAAGATATATTTGATTCAAATGACATTCCCAGAAGACCAAAAATGCAACCATTAAATGCAGAGATTGAAGACTGCAACATTGGGACCACAGAAAATCCCAAAATGATAAAACTCTCCAAAACATTGCCTCCTGACCAAAAGGTCAAATACATTAAATTGTTCACTGAGTTCCAAGATGTCTTTTCATGGAGCTATGAGGATTTAAAATCCTATGACACATATGTTATCCAACATGCAATACCCTTGAAAGAAAACCAAAAACCTTTTAAATAAAAGCTGAGGAGGATTAATCCATTCCTCCTTCCCCTTATTGAAAAAGAAGTCATAAGAATGTATCAAGCTGGAATAATTGCACACATTAGGTTTTCTGAATGGATTTCAAATCTAGTGCCCACTAGAAAGAAAACTAGAGAGATAAGGCTTTGTGTTGACCTAAGAAATTTGAATAAAGTCTCTCTCAAAGACCACTACCCCTTACCCAAAATGGATCACATTTTACAAAGGGTAGTGGGTGCTTCAAGGATCTCATTGCTAGATGGATTTTCAGGATTTAATCAGATTTTAGTTCACCCAGATGACCAAGATAAAACGGCCTTTAAAACAACCTGGGGAACCTTTAAATATGTGAAGATTCCTATTAGACTCAAAAATGCAGGAGCCACATTTCAAAGAGCAATGGACATAGCTTTTGCTAAAGAGATCCATGACTTTTAGTCGTATACCTTGATGATCTTACTGCTTTTTCAAAATCAGACCAAGAACGTTTAGATAATTTAAGGCAAGTGTTCCTAATTTGCAGAAAATATGGCATATCATTGAACCCAAAGAAATCATTATTTGGCCTGGAAGAAGGAAAACTCCTAGATCACATAATTTCTAAAGATAGAATAAGAATAGATCTAGACAGAATACAGGCCATCCTTCAAGTCCCTCACCCAAGAAACATCAAAGAATTACAAGCCTTTCTAAGAAAAATTAATTTCCTAAGAAGATTCATCCCCAATCTGGCCGAACTGATTAGACTGTTGAATAATATGCTGAAGAAAGATTCTAAAGTCAAATGGACAATAGAAGCTAAACAAGCCTTTGAGGAAATCAAAATAGCTTTGACAAGAACTCCTGTTCTTACAAGTCCCAGGTTTGACAAAGATTTCATAATCTTTTCCTTTGCATCTGAGCATACTATTGTTGCGGTCCTATTACAAAAAGATGACCTAGGATGTGAAAAGCCCATTTCTTTCTTCAGCAAGACACTTAGAGATGCCCCACTCAAATACCAAATCATGGAGAAGCAAGCATATGCTCTTGTGAAGGCCATAAAGGATTTCAGAATTTATATCTTGTACTCTCATATAATTGCCTATGTTCCAAATGCAGTGGTTAAAGATATTCTTACTCAAGAAGGTTCCAAAGCGTTGTTAGATTCAATAAATTTATTTTAAGTTGATCTTGCCTAAAAATTTGCCTTTCAGGTTCACCGCATGATGTGTATACAATTCCTAAAATGCAATCTAAGATAATAAACAAATGTTTAATCTTCTTTTGGCAATGAAAATCCTAGCTACTAAGGAAAGAAAGTTTAGAATCTTTCAACAAAGAGCACAGAGCACACGCTAAATGCATTGTCCTAAATCAAACCAAGCAGTCTAAATGCAAATGCACATGCATGTATTTGTTTTCAGCATTCTTAATGTATGAATGATGATAAGAAAGCTAAGTACAATTCTGAATTATTTTCAAAGCGACAATACTCAACAAATTTCTTTTCAAAATGAAGTGAAGTTAAGAGAGACACTTTGCGATTTCAAAATGAAAAATGCTTTTCGACACTTTAAAAACTACTAATTCAAATCATATACAATAGTAATTGTATAATCGACTATCAAAGAACAATGGGATTGTCTTCTAAAACTGAAAACGAGACTTACGACACTTTTAGATCAAGAAACGACAGTTTGACTATGCTACTTCTTTGCAAAAGAGAACTGAAAATGGCGCACAATACATAAAAACACTTATAGTTCTTTGCACTATAGAGGTGGAATGATGTAAGAGAAGGGAGTTTTCACAGAGATACATCGACCACAGACAGAAAAACTCATGAATAGAACTGAAAATATTGAAGGAAAAACCAAAGTCTGAAGGTAAAGTTAACCTTCCCTGACCATCGCACCTGTTACATATGGAAACCAGTATGCATCGCACCTACTGCACTCGGGAAGTGCGATGCATACAGACTGCTTTGAAAGCAGGGTGCGATGGTACCAGTGTGAGAATTTTAATGAGTTTCTACTCACAATTTGCAATTCAGTTCAGGGATTTAGGCCGAGTAAGTGATGTTCAGCATATGTAAATCACAGTGGTTGATCTAAGGAGGTTACTAGAGCCACGACTTAGGGCAATTAGAATGTTTGCAGATCGATTGTTTAATTCATAGGCAAAACTCAGAGATAGACTGAAGCAGCATTGATCTACTTTGAATTTGTATAACAAATGCAGTTCGAAGGCTAGCTAGCTTGGCTTCAGGCTCCGTCTGTAAGTTTATAAAAGAAACAAAGATAGGCTAACAAACAATCTAGTCGCTCCCCAGTGGAGTTGTCATTTTGTTACTGGAAATAGTGTCCACTCGGAGCTGCTATTCCCACTAAGACTGGTAGCTATCTTAGAAACAAACAAGTAAAGTCTACTTTTGTTTTCCTTTATGAAAATAGATAAGGGTGGAACAAAGGAGACCAACCTTAGTCTTGCGCTTGATTTCCTTGTTTGATTCCTCTCCTTCTTAATAGATCTTTTCCGCTTCTTCTTCGTCTGCCCAGCTTCAAAGAGCACCTGTGGAATCAAAGCAACATACTACTATCGAAGAATAGAGATCTATATTCATAAATAACACAG